>JAQIUQ010005744.1:0-25512 GCA_030378365.1 Hybognathus amarus | reverse complement strand
AATCTACTTCGTTCAGTTACGTATTGTTACAAAAATGACCCGCATTCAGGAAATGAATGGGAAATTGGCAAAAATGTGAAAATCTGAGTTTTATGTGCGTACGATCTACAGAATCAGCAACGATCTTGGAAAAAAAGCACACAACAGTGATGGGGTGAATCTATAAAACATCAAGAGTGCAAAACAGACAGACACACACAAACACACCTTTATACACAAACACACCAAAAAATTCAGATTATACATGTTTTTTATTTTTAAAAAGCTCAGTTTGTCCACCGAGATGGCATCCATCTAATTTCAAAAATTGCTTTTATGAGGCCTAGGCTTGACTCCAAAATGAAATAGAGCTTTAAAAAAATAATGTTTAAATATTTTTTTCTATTATATTCAATGGGGGGAAATTTGGCCATAATTCTTGCATTAATACTAATTATATATATATATTTTATATTTTTGAATTTTCTCAAAACACCAAAAAAGAAAAGAAAAAAATATTATAAAAAACAAGAAAAAAAATAAAAATATGATTTTCTTTTTTTAAATATGGAATCCCGCCCTTTGGGTCAATTTTGACCCGAAGGTCCCGAGTGTGACTGTTAAACGAAGAACCCCAGAGGGTTAAGATGTGTTGTTCGTGGGAATTATTGTGTTGTGAGGGCGGGAACATTTAAAATTCTGTATAAAACATTTGCATGGCCTGTTATATAGTACAGTATTACTTTAACTGAACATGAATCGTTAGTATGCGACTACCTCGAAACCATCTGTTTTGATAATTGATGATGAGTATTGCTCAACTCTCAGTTTTTCATGGCTAAAGTAGTGACATGCAATCAAGTGATTATTACAGGACACTGAAAACAGTGACTATACTAACAGGGATCCACTGGCTTTTCTAAATGTGTTTCTGTGTGTTCAGGTGGGGTGTAAGGCAGTCATGGTGTTCTTCCATTACTGTGTGATGTCAAACTACTTCTGGCTCTTCATCGAAGGTCTATATCTCTTCACGCTGCTGGTGGAAACCTTCTTCCCCGAGAGACGCTACTTCTACTGGTACACCATCATCGGCTGGGGTATGTCACAGCGATGCATCATGCGAAAACGGATTGTTACGTGATTGATTATGTGTCACACTCATAGATATGGAAGGAAATAGAGTGCAGCGTCTGTATTAACCGGCCACTGGCTCTTTATGATGTGATTTGTTGTGCTGGCATATGTAATACATTAATATTGAAGGTCTAAATGCATTAGAGAACAGCTTTGAGGTCTGACAGATTTCTCTCACACTTGCAGGAACGCCCACCATTTGTGTGACCATATGGGCTGTTCTGCGTCTTTCATTTTGATGATTCTGGGTACGTGTAATGCCGCATAAACAAAAAGTGATATACTGTAATGGTTGCTCTGATGCCTACGCAGATGAACTACACTATTAGTATGCAGTGTCACTAGTCACAAGAAAGGAATACAATGTTTGGAAAGGAATACAAATGTGAATAAAAAGGAATACAAGTGTAATGATAATTGCACATACTGTATACTGCATACTATATTTAAAGCAAATGTACGCAGTATGAAACAATACAAGTTTTAAATTAGATTACATAACCTTACTATGTTGCATGTTTAATTCTGCGAGTGCATTAGTCAGTAATGAGTAACTCATTTTACGCCTGTAATGTGATATAATAATACACAATATGACATTTATGAATTCTATAAGGGCTGTATCATATCTGATATGCGAATTAATGTTTATAGGAGTAGTTCACTTTTTAAAAAAACTTTTGCTGATAATTTACTCACCCCCATGTCATCTGAGATGTCCATGTCTTTTTTCTTCAGTCGAAAAGAAATTAAGATTTTTGATTAAAAATTCCAGGATTTTTCTCTATATAATGGATTTTAATGGGAACCAAACGGGTTCAAGGTCCAAAAGACATTTTCAGTGCAAAATACAAACTGTTCAAAGGGCTTTAAACGATTCCAGACGATGAATAAGGGTCTTATCAACGAAACGATCGCTCATTTAAAAAAAATAGCAAAGTTTAAGTTTTATAAGCTCAAATGCTCGCCTTGCTCTGTTCTGTGATGCACGTTCGTGACTTCCTGTTCGAATCCAAAATGAACAAATCTTTCCGAGTCAATTAGTTTGTTCGTTCATTGAATGAATCAAATGACACGAAAAAAGATTTGTTCATTTTAATAAATGAGTTCGAACAGGAGAGTCACGAATGCGCATCACAGAACAGAGCAAGGCGAGTATTCTGAGCTTATAAAACGTAAACTTTGTTATTTATTTTTTAAATGAGCGATCGTTTCGCTTGATAAGACCCTTATTCATCGTCTGGAATCGTTTAAAGCCCTTCTGAACAGTTTGCAGTTTGCACTGAAACTGTCTTTTGGACCTTGAACCGTTTGGTTCCCATTGAAGTCCATTATATGGAGAAAAATCCTGGAATGTTTTCATCAAAAACCTTAATTTCTTTTCCAACTGAAGAAAGAATGACATGGACATCTTGGATGACATGGGGGTGAGTAAATTATCAGCAAAGGTTTTTTTTTAAAAAAGTGAACTACTCCTTTAACTGATTTAGATTATTTAAAATTTTGATGTTTTTCCTCCTCGAAGTATGAGCTCCATATTTTCACTATATGAGTCTTAAAAGCCTGGTGTATCAAATATGACATTAAATACACTAAAACGTTTTTATTTAGATTTTAAAAATGCATTAATTTTGTCTAAATGTTCAATAAACTGAATTCAAATTTTTCCAAAAATAATTTCATATGTCAGGCTTTACAATGGTAAGAAAATGAAAATAAATAGGGTTGATTTTGATTCGAGCAAATTGTATTGTGTGAGTTTTCCAGGCAGTGTGCGCTGTCAAATATCTTGCATTTAGGCAAATGTAGCCGTTCATCTGGCACATACCGCAAGCTAAATCATGTGACCAAACCAATAGCCAGTTTCTTAAATCAATTGTATTTCTGCAGTTGCTGGGACATGAATGATAACACTGCCCTCTGGTGGGTGATCAAGGGACCTGTTGTGGCATCAATCATGGTAAGCCAAGCAATTTGAATAACAAAAAGAAGCTAAATCATGGATAAATAAACCGTACATACTAAATTATGAATGTATGTGAATGGGAGGCATAATAAACGCATGCGTTTGCTTCCAGATTAATTTTGTCCTCTTCATTGGAATCATCATAATCCTGGTGCAGAAGCTGCAGTCTCCAGACATCGGCGGAACGAGTCCAGCATCTACCTGTGAGTAGCTGTCACCATGGAAACAGCGTACTGTTGGTGTGTTGCCTCTGATTGGTCGATATGGAGTATCTTGTGATGATCTTGGTGGCTGAAATGAGATTGAATACTAAATAGTGCTTTATACAATACATATTGTTTCAAAGCAGTTTTATAGTGATAAACAGGACAATGTCGATTCAGTGATGTATGGCAGCTCTAAAAGGACAATATTATTCAGTTGAAATCATTTCAGTGTTGATAGTATAATCGGTAGCATTCATTTTGCATGCATAATGTTTCATAGTGTCACAAATCTCCATAGGCCGCTTATTTTTTGATTGTTGTAGGAAACGGTTGTAGTTTCTGTTCAGTAATTTTAGTTGTGTGCTGATTCCAGGAGAGAATCCAGGAGGAATCATTGTTGTGTTGATCGATAAAATACAATGACTGTTTTTGTTTTCTGGATAAGCCACATTGTGTGAGGACTTAACATTCACATTAAAGGAGTAGTTCACTTTTAAAAAAATCTTTTGCTGATAATTTACTCACCCCCATGTCATCCAAATGTCCATGTCTTTCTTTCTTCAGTCGAAAAGAAATTAAGGTTTTTCATGAAAACACTCCAGGAGTTTCTCCATATAATGGACTTCATTGGGAACCAAATGGTTCAAGGTCCAAATGAGAGTTTCAGTGCAGCTTCAAAGGGCTTTAAACGACACCAGACGATGAATAAGGGTCTTATCTCGGGAAACCATTGGCCATTTCAAAAATAAATAACAAAGTTTAGGTTTTATAAGCACAAATGGTTGCCTTGCTCTGTTCTGTGATGCGCGTTCGTGACTCTCCTGTTCAAACTCGTTCATCAGAATGAACGAATCATTTCATGAACCTAATGACTTGAAAAAAGATTTGTTCATTTCATCAACCTAATGACTCAAAAAAAGATTTGTTAATTTCATGAACCTCGAAAAAAGATTTGTTCATTTCAGGAACCTAATGACTTAAAAAAGATTTGTTCATTTCATGAACCAAATGACGCTAAAAAGATTTGTTCATTTCATGAACCTAATGACTCAAAAAAAAGATTTGTTCATTTCATGAACCTAATGATTTGAAAAAAAAGATTTGTTAATTTCATTAACCTAATGACTTGAAAAAAGATTTGCTCATTTCATGAACCTCGTAAAAATATTCGTTCATTTCATGAACCTAATGACTCGAAAAAAAAGATTTGTTAATTTCATTAACCTAATGACTTGAAAAAGATTTGTTGAACCTAATGACTTGGAAAAAAGATTTGTTGATTTCATGAACCTAATGACTTGAAAAAAGATTTGTTCATTTCATGAACCTCGAAAAAGATTTGTTCATTTCATGAACCTAATGACTCCAAAAAGATTTGTTCATTTCATGAACCTAATGACTTCAAAAAATATTTGTTCATTTCATGAACCAAATTTTAAAAAAATATTCATTCATTTCATGAACCTAATGACTTGGAAAAAAAGATTTGTTTATTGTTCATTTCATGAACCTAATGACTTGAAAAAAAAAGATTTGTCCATTGTTTATTTCATGAACCTAATGACTTGTAAAAATATTTGTTCATTTCATGAACCTAATGACTTCAAAAAGGTTTGTTCATTTTGATGAACAAGTTCGAACAGGAGAGTCACGAACGCGCATCACAGAACAGAGCAAGGCGACTATTTGAGCTTATAAAATTTTAAAAACTTATAAAACTTTTTTTTTTTAATGAGCGATCGTTTCGCTTGATAAGACCCTTATTTATCGTCTGCTGTCGTTTAAAGCCCTTTGAATCTGCGCTGAAACTCTCATTTGGACCTTGAACCGTTTGGACCCCATTGAAGTCCATTAAATGGAGAAAAATCCTGGAATGTTTTCATCAAAAACCTTAATTTCTTTTCGACTAAAGAAAGAAAGACATGGACCACTTGGATGACATGGGGGTGAGTAAATTATCAGCAAAAGTTTTTTTAAAAGTGAACTACTCCTTTAAATGCATTTGGCGGATGCTTTGTTTGATCCAAAGCGATTTACATTGATTGCATTGAACTTATACATTTCATCAGTTCTTGTTTCCCCTGGGAACCGAAGCCTTTACTTTGGAGTTGCTAGCGCCATGCTCTACTGTTTGAGCTACAGGAAGTAAACCCTGAAGTCTATTGAGAGGGACTTTATGTTAAGGGTCTTGATAGTCTAAATGATCTAGTGCACAAGGATTACCATATTTAATTAATGGTGCTTTTGCTGTATTTTTAAAGCTTTCGAAGCCCTGATTTATTGTTACAGTATCGTGCTTGAGCTATGAAATGTCCTTGAGGTCTGTTGTGTGTGGTCAGTTTTATGAGTGTGTGTGCGTGTGTGTTCTGTCCTAAAGAGTGTTTGTTGTTCTTTGTCGTGTTTAGCAGCTGTGCACAGAAATGCTTCAGTGAGCCCACACAGGCCGCCCAGCATTCGTGCAGGATGTCAGAGCTTTCTACCATCACGCTGTAAGTGTGTGTGTGTGTGTGTGTGTGTTTGTTTGTGTGAATGTGTGTGCCTGAGTCTGTGTTGGCCAACAAATATGCATTTTTGTTTTTAAGCTGTGAATATTCCCCGCTGATAGTTTCGGTCTTTTCTGTACATTTGCATGTTTGGCAGATGCTTTAATTGCATTGCATTCCTGTTTGCATACATGTATTTCTATCAGTTGCATTCCCTGGGAATCGAATCCATGCCCATGCTGTCGCTAGTGCCATGCCTTACTGTGTGAGCTACAGGACTTTTACCTGCTGAAAAATGCAGTTGCATCTGTGTTTTGGAACTGGTGGTTCAAGCTGGTCCAATCTGGTTTATACAAGGTGAACTATGCCAGAACTGTTCAAATCAGCCAAGTAGTTATGGTTATTGACCCTTGATAAATACTGTATATTTAACTAAATACCATCTTAAAGTGGTCCAGCTTGTTTTTGGAACATGGCAGATCACTTAAAGAGATAGTTCACTTTAAAATTAATTTTTGATGTGTTTTAGCTTGCCTTGAGGGCATCCAAGATGTAGGTGTAGTAGTAAGTTCAATTTTGATATTTGTAGGTCAAACCGTTGTTGTCTGTCAGTCATATAATGAAGGTCTATGGTCACCACCTCAAAGAGCATGCACAGAGAAGTCAAAATTAAACATGATTTAATGACTCGTAAATGTAAGCACACATTGATGGCCTAAGACACAAAACGGTTTGTGTGAGAAAGCGAACAGTATTTATATCGTTTTTACCTCGTTACCACAGCCACAAAGCGCCCGTGCCCTCAGATCACTTGGACGTGGCTGTGGCTACAAGAGGTAAAAACGATATAAATACTGTTCGTTTTCTCACACAAACCGCTCGTTTCTGTGTCTTAGGTCATCAATGTGTACTTATATTTACAAGTAATTAAATCATGTTTAATTTGGACTTCTCTGTGCATGCTCTTTGAGGTGGTGACCATAGACCTCCATTATATGACTGACAGACGAAAGCCGTTTGACCTAAAAATATCAAAATTGAAAATACTGTGGAAACAAAGACACCTACATCTTGCGATGCCCTTGAGGTTAGAGTTCTCAACGGTAGGGTATGTGGTCCTGACAAACCCGACGGGACCCGCGGGTTCGGGCCGGGTTCGGGTCGAAAATATAAGCAAATTACTCGGGTCGGGGTCGGACCTCGGGCTTAATCTTTTCCACCCAGTAAAAAAACAAACAAATGATTATAATCATCGCTGCTGTTCACCGTGAAAGAAAGTCTGGCTGCTGCGTGCAAAGTCCATCGGGGTGGCTGGCAGAGAGGAGAACACGCCTCAGTCTATCCACTGTGGACGCACTGATCTTCCTCCACGATGCCTATTATAAGCATATGATTATGTTTGTAGGCTAGGTCTATTTTGTTTCAAAACTCGTAGCCCGCCTGCTGGTTTCAAAACGCGGTCGGAAGACTAGGAAAAGGAAAAGAGAATCTGACTGCGTGAGAAACCTGACAGGAGTCCCGCTCTCAGTCGAGCTTTATACTCATTGGCGCGAGCTCAAAAGCAGCACTGGATGCAACGGTGATGCTGACCTGGCGATCTCTGTTGATGGACTAGTAAGTCAACCTTTCTAAGTTTGTGCTCATTTTATTTTGTGATTTTACCGGAATGAATGGACGCTGCAACGGCAATAGACTGTACTAGCAGCGCGTGCGCGTCCGAAGTCGGGCCGCGGGCCGGGTTCGGGCGGATAATTCATGTTGATGTGTCGGAGTTACATCGGGTCGGGCTTCAAAAGCCACGGGCCAGGTCGGGTCGGGTAATAATCTTCAGGCCCGTTGAGAACTCTACTTGAGGTAAGCTAAAACATACCAAAAATTCATTTCAAAGTGAATTATCCCTTTAATGCTGATCCAAAATGGTCTACCAGCTCAGCTTAAACCATAATCCCAAAACACAGCCGCCAACACGTTTTGAAGCATTTTTAGCCGATTTAAATGTTTGCTGAGCATTTTTTCTGTTATTAGATGAGAACTAAATGCATTATATAGTTAACAAAAAGACATTTCTTGATGCATAGTTGAGTTCTCAGTTTATTTTATCTCAGATGTTTAGTTCTTCCTATATTTTCTAAGGGGAAAAATGAAATAATTGTTGACATGCATATGAGTTTCACCATTATGTTCAGTTTAGCTTTAGTTTCTTTTCATGGATTTTTCTGTTACCTGTTTCATTTGTTCTAGTTTCCCGCCACTAATCAGTTGTCACGGACATTCATTCGACAAGCACACCTGTCTGTATTCAGTTCATTATCTCTGTGTATTTAAAGGCATAGTTCACCCAAAAATGAAATTTTTGTCATCATTTACTCACCACATAAACATAAAGTTGTTTCAAACCTGTATGAGTTTCTTTCTTCTGCTGAACACAAAAGAAGATAGTTTGAAGAATGTCCGATAACCAGACAGTTGATGGCTATGGAAGTCAAGGTGGGTCCATCAACTGTTAGGTTTCTAACATTCTTCAAAATATCTTCTTTTCTGTTCAGATGAAAAAAGAAATTTTGAAACAACTTTAGGGTGAGTAAATGATATTAAGTGAACCATCCCTTTAAAGGAGTAGTTCACTTTTAAAAAAACTTGCTGATAATTTACTCACCCTCATGTCATCCAAGATGTCCATGTCTTTCTTTCTTCAGTTGAAAAAAAATTAAGGTTTTTGATGAAAACATTCCAGGATTTTCTCCATATAATGAACTTCAATAGGAACCAAACGGTTCAAGGTCCAAAAGAGAGTTTCAGTGCAGCTTCAAAGGGCTTTAAACGACACCAGATGATGAATAAGGGTCTTATCAAGCGAAATGATCGGTCATTTAAAAAAATAGATAAAAAACTATAAGATTTATAAGCACGAATGGTCGCCTTGCTCTGTTCTGTGATGAGCGTTCGTGACTCTCCTGTTCAAACTCATTCATCAAAATGAACAAATCATTTTTTGAGTCATGTCTCAAAGTATCGCAGACAAGACACTTATTCATCGCTTATTCAGGCTTTTGAGGGCTTTTAACGATTCCAGACGATGAATAAGGATTATGTAAGCGAAACCATCGCTTATCTAAATGAACGAATCTTTTTCAGGTCAATTCGTTCGCTTCGTTCGTTGAATGAACCAAATGATTTGAAAAAGATTCGTATTATTATCGTATTCATATTTTTTAAATGAGCGATCGTTTTGCTTAATAAGACCCTTATTCATCGCCTGGTGTCGTTTAAAGCAGTTTGCACTGAAACTCTCACTTGGACCTTGAACCGTTTGGTTCCCACTAAAGTCCATTATATGGAGAAAAATCCTAAAAATGTTTTCATCAAAAACCTTAATTTCTTTTCGACTGAAGAAAGAATGACATGGACATCTCGGATGACATGGGGTGAGTAAATTATCAGCAAAAGTTTTTTTTCAAAATTTAACTACTCCTTTAAGGCTCAATAAACCATTCCATTAAAAATAAATATATATTCAGATTATTATTTCATATATCTGGCTTTAAAGGATTTTTAATTGCAGACTTTGGTATTTTGTTAAGACATTGTTGAGATCACAGTCTAGACTATAAGACACATGTGAGATTATTGGGGTTGTTTTAGAAGAGAAGCAGGTCTCTATTTATTGTCTTTACTGTCTAGGAGAAACTATAGATCTATTAAAGAGACCATCTTTCCTGAGGAGCAGGATTGTTGTGGATGGCTCTGATCTCCAGTGTGTTCCAGTAACTGTGTGTTGACATGGTGAGAGATTCAATCATCCGTCTGAAGCGCTGTGTGTGTGTGTTGACAGACGGCTGGCACGGTCCAGCCCTGCTCCTCATCCCTCTGTTTGGAATCCACTACACGGTGTTTGCCTTCGCCCCGGAGGAATTCAGCCGGCGGGAGCGACTGGTCTTTGAGCTGGGCCTGGGATCCTTCCAGGTAACGAGCATCTGCTTTTACAGCAGAAACTTTAGCGCGTCGGTGTATGAGTGAGTGAGTGAGTGAATGGGTGAATGTGAGACAAAATATAAAGCGCTTTGGTGGCCTTTGGGTCTATTAAAGCTCTATAAATGCAGTCCATTTATCATTTACCATTGTATTGTGGAAACTAGTTCTCTCTTTAAAACCCTATGAGCTTCATTATATCTGTGATCCCATTGATATTACTGTAAAAAGGTTGCTGTAAATTTTACAGTAACTTAGATACTGTAAAAGTGTTTACAGTATAAGTACTGTAATTTCATTTACAGTAATACAATTGTATACTGTGTTAATATTTACAATATGAGTACTGTATTTTTAATTTACAGTACAATAACCATATTTTAATTTACAGGAATAATACTGTATATTGTATTCATTCAACTACTGTATTTTTATTTACAGTAATAGAATTGATTTCCTATTACATAATTAGATTTTTTTTTTCGATTTACAGTAGAAAATAATTACAGTAGTAAACACATATTTCCCATAATCCTTGGCTATTTACAGTATTATACTGTTTGCACATTTAACAGTATTATACTGTACATATTAAAGGTAAAATACTGTTCAAATTACAAAAATCCGTTACAGATTTCTTTGATCGGAAACTAAGGTTTTGCAGTTTATGTTCAGTTTAATTCCAGAATGCATTTCAAAAAATCTTTGTTAAAAGTAGAATCAAGGGAAAGCATAAATTATTCAGTCAACGTGTCCAATATTTGTGAGTATGATGTTTGGGTTTGTGGAGTGTAGCATGTGTGAGATATATGTTTCTTATGCCTATGTAGAAAGTTTTAATTTAGGGCTGGGCAACGATTAATCATCGATTAATCGCATCCAAAATAAAAGTTTGTGTTTATATAATATATGTGTGTGTAGTGTGTATAATTATTTTGTATATATAAATACACACACATGCATGTATATATTTAAGAAATATTTGCATCTATATACTTTATATATATTTATACATAATTAATATTATATGTAAATATAAATATTTGATATATTAATAACACATTTTTCCTAAATATAAACATGCATGTGTTTGTATTTATATATACAAAATAATTATACACACTACACACACATATATCATTATATAAACACAAACTTTCATTCTGGATGCGATTAATCGAGAATAAACACAAACTTTCATTCTGGATGCGATTAATCGAGATAAACACAAACTTTCATTCTGGATGCGATTAATCGTTGCCCAGCCCTATTTCAATTCACTTCATTTTTATTTGTGTTGTTTCATTTTTAGCATGCTGCCTTAGAAGGTAGTCGCCTATGTAGGCAACGAGGCTGCTCATTAGGTTTTAGAGCTTTATTGAATACATAGACTATTTTATTTTTGTGTACACTAACATTTTGAGGTCAGTAAGATTTTAAAATGTTTTTAAAAGAAGCATCAAATGCTGTGGATCAAAAATACATTAAAAACTGTCATTTTGTGAAATATTATTACAATTTAAAATAACTGTTTTTTGTTTAAATATAAGTTAAAATGAAATTTATTCCTGTGATGCAAAGCTTCATTTTCAGCATCATTACTCCAGTCTTGTCACATGATCCTTCAGAAATCATTCTAATATTCCGATTTTCTGCTCTTATTATTATTAATGTTGAAAAAATGTTTTTTTATTAATTTTTATAATTTATTTTTATTTTTATGATTCTTTTGATGAATAGAAAGTTCATAAGAACAGCTTTATTTAAAATCTTGAGTTACTTTACAAGTGTCTTTACTGTCATTGAATGCATCTTTAATTATTTGAATGCAATTTTAATGCAATTTAGTAATAATATTAACTCTATGCAGGGCTTTGTGGTGGCCGTGCTGTACTGCTTTCTGAATGGAGAGGTAAGAGCATTTCATTTGAAATTCTAAAATGCATGCAATCAGTTTTTGGTTAGAAAACAAGACATTTCCACATATTTCCAATAATTTCCATAATAATTTTACTACATAAACAATTATTTTTAGTTACTACCATATCCTAACCAGGCATGACACGATAGTGACAAGCGATCAATTTCATGTTGCTGTAGGTAGCCCCGCCCATAGTGAAATCTCATTGGTCCGAACATAAAACATCAAACGACTTCTGACTGGCTATGATTTGGCTCTCTGTGAGGATAGTAAAATTGATGCTTGGAACGTGTCACATCTGGCTAGGACATCGTGCAAAGCATGAGTGTGGACTGGTGGAGAACGCGTGCACCCTTACAGCTGAGTACATTAAAAAATGACCTTTTCAAGTTTCTCCCTAAAGGTGCAGTCGGAGATAAAGAGGAAATGGAGGAGTTGGACGGTGAACAGGTACTTTGCTGTGGACCTGAAGCAGCAGCGTCACCCTTCGCTAGCAAGCAGTGGGGTGACGGGGACGCAGCTGTCCATCCTCAGCAAGAGCAGCTCACAGATACGCATGTCCAGCCCACTGGCCGAGACGGTCAACCTCAACCTGCCCACCTGAACGTCTGATTGGCCCACGTCCCTAAGCCCCGCCCTCAACTCACCCTCTTCACCTGCAGTAGGGCCGGCCATTCCCAGTGAGAGAAGAACTAGTAATTATTCATCAGTTCTCTTTAACGATTTCAAACAAGGTCCACTGAACGGATCACCCATTATCGGTTAGAAAAGATTCGTCCAGGGATATATTTATAGTGCCAAAACTGTTCTGAGCTAATGCGAACAAAAGCTGCGGCTCAGGTTAGAAAGCTTTTTGACCATAATCCAACTTTTTGAAGGCTTTCTAATTAATCTAAAACCATACGAGCATAAAAGAATGTTATTTCATCGCAAGAGTCGTACGTTCTTTCTCAGTCAATAATGACGCAGAGCGGGGGCTTGTACGCTTCACACCGCTGCCCTAAACGCCAAAATGAGATCGCAGCAGAAATTTCATATCGCATTATGAGCCATGGAGAATGTGAATCGTTTGTGGTTAGAGAAACGTTCATGCATTCATTTTTGTCGAACCAATAGCACATTGCTTTCTAGTTTGCAATCGTAGACAGACGATTTAAGAGAGACGGGTTACAATTCAGTGTTGGAAAAAATAATAACATAAAGTGCCAAAACATGACTACTTAAGTATTGTTTTATCAGCAAGCTACTGTGTTTATCAGAAGTACACTATAAAAGAAAATGTACAGACTTTGTGTTGCTCGTTCAAATGCTGTGTATTTGAGTCCGTGTTCTCCACAGAGATTGTAAAACATATTTTTTTACAATCAGCCGTAAGTACAGAGTATGTCAATAATATAAAGACTTATGAATGACTCATGACGTTAGATTATATGTAAACGTTGTTTCGAATTTCGCTTTTAGACGGTGTATTCTTCTTGTCATGCGAATGTTTTATAACTACACAGCCAATTTAAACAAACCAAGGATTGTCACACAAAAAAAGTTCCCACAATTCCCTCTGATTCATTCTGAAGTGCCTGTTGGTCACAAAAATAGCTTTGATGGATCTATTCTAAGTATTAATCAGTATTGATTTAATTATTAGTCAGTTAGTATTGTGGATTAGGTTGCTTTTACAATCTTTCATTTATACCGAAAGTAATATATTCATTTATACGTGGTATTAGAATGCATATATAGTATGTCTAAAGCTTTGAGATGAGCAAATCAATGCCATTACGCTACTATCAGGTGCATTATAAATGCTTTTTAGGGCTGACAGGAGACATCTGAATGAAATGTGATAGTGTAAAAGGGGTATTTCACCCAAAATTGTAGATTCTGTCATCGTGTACTGACCCGATCAGACTTTTTGAATGTTTATCCTCTTACACTCTTAGAAGAAAATGTCCTTAAAAGGTTCTAAAGCGCTACGTATTTGGAACCCCTAAAATGCAATGCATGAATGATCACAAAATTCAAGATTTGGGGGTTAAAAAATGTAATTAATCAATATCACACGAAGAGTGCCGTTCTAAAAATCAGCGTGATTAAAATGGGATATTAAGTTACTACAACAGTTTAATAAACAATTTAATTACAACTACAAAATGTTGCAGAATAATGTAATTTATGAATGAATAATAGCCTTTAAAGAACCTTTGTGCCAAAAGGGTTTTTTCTTGTCATTATCATAATTTTTTTTGCATAAAAGGTCCTTTTTTCTAAGAGTGTAGGATGAAAATATACAGTACGTCAAGCTCCAAAAGTCTAACAAAGCGCGTTTTACTACCATAAATGGTGCACAAGTCATATGAAATAATTTGTATGGTATGGTAAAAGTATGTCATACAGGTTTGAAATGGCATGATGATGAGTAAACGATGACAGATTTTTTTGATTTAACCGTTTTAAAGGGATAGTTCACTTTGAAATTAATTTTTGGTGTGTTTTAGCTTACCTCAAGGGCATCCAAGATGAAAGTGTCTTTGTTTCCGCAGTAGTTTCAATTTTGACATTTTTAGGTCAAACCGTTCTTGTCTGTCAGTCATATAATGGAGGTCTATGGTCACCACCTCAAAGAGCATGCACAGAGAAGTCCAAAATTAAACATGATTTAATGACTCGTAAATGTAAGTACACATTGATGGCCTAAGACACGAAACGAGCGGTTTGTGTTATAAAACGAACAGTATTTATATCGTTTTTACCTCTTGTAGCCACAGCCATGTCCAAGTGATCTGAAGGCACGGGTTTTCTCACACAAACCGCTCGTTTCGTGTCTTAGGCCATCAATGTGTACTTACATTTATGAGTCATTAAATCTGTCACGGTTCTGTCACTTCAGTCTTGGTTTGGTGACAGAGCTCTGACATTTCCAGGTTTGTCATGTTTTGGTGTTATAGTGTTTGTTGTGAGCACATGGCTTGTCATGTGTTTCCTTGTGCCATGTGCTCTCAGAGCCCGTCTAACGGAGAGCCTTGGCACTTACTATTAGCCCCATTGTGTATCATCTTGGTTGCAGTTCCATTAGAATTCCACTGGGGTGATCGGGGCGAGAGCAGAATGAATGGGAGTCTATGGGGCTAAACGGCTAAATGTGTCTCTTTCACCTGCTTGTCGTTAAATTAACATAGATTTTATTGTTGATTCCGCAAGTTCAATATAGATTATAGGCCAAAAGTCGAATGAACGAGTACTGATGTCCTTTTGATTTCTTACAGGTTAGGCCGTTGTTGGCCGGAACTACGCTAGCATTCTGCTAATTTTTGAACGGATTTTTAGAACAGATAAGTGAACTTAAAAATGCAATTTTCAGCTGAGTGTATTATCTTAGCCCTCCCTTTTGAATGCATGTTTCAAATTACTTGACAAAAAATTACATCCTGAGAAAAGTGGATTTCTGGAGGTGAAACCCCATTGACTCCCATTCATTCTGCACTTGACCGCGAGCGCCCCCGCATGGACAGAGACGTGTTACTGCAGCCAGTCCAGAAACCGCAAGTAACCAGCCAGTGCCAATTCTCTTCAATTAGACATTCTCTGGTGCTCTCCTGTCTCTAGCCCCTCCCATCTTGTTAAATGATCTTTTTTTTTGTCCCACCTGTCCTGGTCATTACCCTCCTTTGTTTGTTCCCCTATTTAATCTCCTTGTGGTTGTTCGTTATATATGATGTCTACTCGTGTTCTGAATCTTGACCTGGTCCGTTACCTGTTTTGTTTTGTTATATTCTGGATTTATTTTCTACTTTTCATTAAACATCCATTCTCTGCATTTGAGTCCTCGCTCTCCTTTCCAAAACCACCCCGTGACAAAATCATGTTTAATTTGGACTTCTCTGTGCATGCTCTTTGAGGTGGTGACCATAGACCTCCATTATATGACTGATGGACATGAACGGTTTGACCTAAAACATCAAAATTGAAACTACTGCGGAAATGGACACCTACATCTTGGATGCCCTTGAGGTAAGCTAAAACACATCAACAATTCATTTCAAAGTGAACTATCCCTTTAAATCTTGAGAGAGAGTTAACCCCAACCCTTTACAAGTACAATCTCTGATGTCAATCTATGAAGCCAACCAAATTGCATCACCACTGACTGACAATCATAATTAGTTATCCCTCACATTTAACATGTTTGATCACGAGGACAACGTGCATCAGTGTATAAAGTGGCAACAGTCTCTGCTAACGGTGTTGTTTATTTCCGCTACAGTATTTTTCTCTGCTGTGAAGTTTTAGAGTGTAAATTCTCTGTATACGTTAAAGACGCACATGTGCCAGTAAATGATGGATGTACCAGCACTCTCTCTTTACATTAGCCAACACTTGCAGTCGACATGAAGTACTAATGATTTATGTAAAACTTGTGATTATGAACGTGCCAGTTTTCAAGTGCAATATGCTTTTGTTGCAGCTCAGTTGTCGATGTATCACATTGGAGGCAGAGTTGAAATTATTGAAATGTACAGTGAAAGTAATGGTTCGTATAGATTGCACAGATCTTTCTTTTAAACAGTGTGGAAAATGTATGTTTTTTCCCCCTTAGTATTTATTTTAATGTTGAAGCGTGTAATGTGTTTTAGAATCAAAATAATGACAGGTTTCATACACTCTCCACATCTTTCATTAAGCGAATAAAAATAGCCCCACCCCGGTTGAGGCAACAATTGCAGATCCTTTTTTTATATATATATAAAAAATTTTTATGTGAAATACGTTATATTCTTAAAGGAGTAGTTCACTTTTAAAAAATATTTTGCTGATAATTTACTCACCCTCATGTCATCCAAGATGTCCATGTCTTTCTTTCTTCAGTTGAAAAGAAATTAAGGTTTTTGATGAAAACATTCCAGGATTTTTCTCCATATAATGGACTTCAATGGGGACCAAATGGTTCAAGGTCCAAATGAGAGTTTCAGTGCAGCTTCAAAGGGCTTTAAACGACACCAGACGACGAATAAGGGTCTTATCAAGTAAAACGATCGCTCGCTTAATACATTTGTTTTTTTTAAATCGTTAATAAAAAACAAACACGCATCACAGAACAGAGCAAGGCGACCATTTGAGCTTCTAAAACAAACTTTTTTTTCTTTTTTTTTAAATGAGTGATCGTTTCGCTTGATAAGACCCTTATTCATCGTCTGGAATCGTTTTAAAGCCATTTGAACAGTTTGCAATTTGCACTGAAACTGTCTTTTGGACCTTTAACCGTTTGGTCCCCATTGAAGTCCATTATATGGAGAAAAATCCTGGAATGTTTTCATCAAAAACCTTAATTTCTTTTCGACTAAAGAAAGAAAGACATGGACATCTTGGATGACATGGGGGTGTATAAATTATCAGCAAACGTTTTTTTTTTTTAAAGTCAACTACTCCTTTATTAGAGACAACTATAAGTCATTTGTAGCCGGCTTCTGCTTGAAAATTGTAAACACTACGGCTCTTTGGTGCTATACAAAACATGTTTGTTTTCAGCATCACAAACAGCAACATTAGCTCAACCAATGGCATGAGATTGGGGCGGGGCTGTATCTGTTTCCCGACCAATGGCAGACGAGGGGAGTCTTTAAATAAAATATTCCGTGAGTGCTCAACTCATTTTCTTATCGTCACTTTTCAGTCTGTAAATATTAATGATCTTCAACAAGCTCTCAGTGATAGTGAACTTGTCTGTTGAAATAAATTGTGAAATCCTAACAGAGCGTCACAGACATAGAGCTTCATATGTGTTTGGATATAGTAACGGGAGGGCCGAGCTCCCTCTGTGTCTCTTTCTTAAAATATCTGCATGAAAAAAAGAGAGAGAATTTTGCTGCTTTCTATGTTCTTGACACCAGCCGTCATTCTGAGTGTGAGCGCTCAGAAGGTAACGACCATGTCTCAAAGCTGTTACAGATGTGTTTTCTTGTGCTTGTAATACATCTATCTGCCAGTAGATGACGCTTTTAATTCATAGAATAATCGAGCGCTGTATATTTGAGGAACGAGGGTTGTCTGTCACAGTTTCATTGTGTCTTTGAGACGTCTTCATGTTGTGGACTAACTCGTTTCAGTCTGAATGTAACACCCGGACAACAACTGTATTGTACATTCAGCCGCTCTGTAAAGCTGCCTGCTGTTTCTTCTGCTTCGATGTAGAGATGATGTCTATGTTTGAACTGTGAACATTTTTGTACTTGTCTGAATTCCATTCTTGACATACAACTCTTGAATTTATGGAATTTGTGTAGTTTTTTATACATGTGTCGGAGATACAGTATAAATATGGTTGGCTGTTAAAGGAGTAGTTCACTTTAAAAAAACTTTTGCTGATAATTTACTCACCCCATGTCATCCAAGATGTCCATGTCTTTCTATCTTCAGTCGAAAAGAAATTAAGGTTTTTGATTAAAACATTCCAGGATTTTTCTCCATATAATGGACTTCAATGGGGACCAAACGGTTCAAGGTCCAAATGAGAGTTTCAGTGCAGCTTCAAAGGACTTTAAACGATTCCAGACGACGAATAAGGGTCTTATCTAGCAAAACAATTGCCCATTTCTAAAATAAATTAAAAAGTTTAAGTTTTATAAGCACAAATGCTCGCTTTGCTCTGTTCTGTGATGCGCATTCGTGACTCCTGTTCAAACTTGTTCATCAAAATGAACTTTTTTCGAGTCATTTCGTTCGTTGAATTAACCAAATTACTCAGAAAAAGATTCGACATGGGGGTGAGTAAATTATCAGCAAAAGTGAACTACTCCTTTAACTGCACTATGCAAAATAAATCAATTTTGTTAAAGGTACAGTAAGTAATTTTGGAAATACTATCTGTCTGTGTTGATTTGACCAACACAACACTTGTAGCCGATCATGTTCGTTCTGAGGTGATTTCAAACATCAACAGTGTTTCTCAGGAATTGCTTTCTGCGCCTTTAAATTTGACAAAAAGACAAATGTGTAGGGAAGGTCTACACCTCCATGCAAATGCCTTTTTTATTAGAAATAAAAAAAAAACAAGTAAAGTAGTAAAAGTATTAACAGTAATATAAGCTACAACCTGCATAGTCAAATTAACTGGATACATTTAAATATTTTCATAAATATATTAAATATTAAAATAGTCAGCTGTAATTTTAAATAATACATACAGTATTTTGTACAAAACCCAAACATTTAAGAACTGTGTCAGTTGGAAAAACATAAAAATAAACTGGCAGCATCTCTAAAAGGGTACAAAGTTAAAATAAATAACAGTTCAATACATATTTTTAAAGCTGTAAACATTGTTCTCGGTGTAACATTGTAACATAACTTGACATTTCTGAAGATTCCATTTTTTAAGTCTAAGTGCTCCACTTATTATTGGTATTCGGTAATGTCTGCAGAAGTACAATAGCATTTACAAGAATGGGGTCAGTACAATTTTCTTTGAAAGAAATGAATAGGCTATTTTTATTCAGCGAGGATGCATTAAAATTGACAGTAAAGAAGACATTTATAATGTAGCAAAAGATTTATTTTTAAATAAATGCTGTTCTTTTGAACTGTATAATGCTTTACCTCAAAAATATGAAGCAGAAGAATGGTTTTTAACATTGATAATAATAATAATAAATGTTTTTTGAGCAGCAAATCAGCAGATTAGAATAATTTATATATAATAGTAATAATGATGCTGAACATTCTGTGTTGACATCACTGTATTAAATTACATTTGAAAATATATTCATATAGAAAAAAAAGTAATATTTCACAATATTTCCATTATTTTTATTAAATAAGGACCGCATTGGTGAGCAGCAGAGACTTCTTTAAAAAAATGTGTGTAAACTTTGACTGACCCAATCTTTGGAACAGAAGTACACACTTAAAAATCAAACTGACAATATTATATCCCACAGTGCTATTTAAATACATCGATATGATGATAAGCACAATAATTATCAGTTTCGGTCAATGTACGGTGTTCATTTAAAAACAATTCTTAAAGGAGTAGTTCACTTTAAAAAAAAACTTTTGCTTATAATTCACTCACCCCATGTCATCCAAGATGTCCATGTCTTTCTTTTTTTCAGTCGATAAGAAATTAAGGTTTTTGATGAAAACATTCCAGGATTTTCTCCATATAATGGACTTCAATGGGAACCAAACAGTTCAAGGTCCAAAAGACACTTTCAGTGCAAACTGTTCAAAGGATAAAAATAAAAATAAATAACAAAGTTTAAGTTTTATAAGCTCAAATGCTCACCTTGCTCTGTTCTGTGATGCGCATTCGTGACTCTCCTGTTCGAACTCGTTCATCAAAATGAACTAATCTTTTCCCAAGTCAACTCGTTCTCTCTCGTTCGTTGAATGAACCAAATGACACGAAAAAGATTCGTTCATTTTGATAAATGGGTTCAAACAGAGTCACGAACGTGCATCACAGAACAGAGCAAGGCGAGCAAGGTGTGCTTATAAACTTAAACTTTTTTTTTAAATGACGATCGTTTCGCTGATAAGACCCTTATTCATCATCTGGTGTCGTTTAAAGCCCTGAAGCTGCACTGAAACTCTCATTTGGACCTTGAACCGTTTGGTTCCCATTGAAGTCCATTATATGGAGAAAATCCTGGAATGTTTTTATCAAAAACCTTAATTTCCTTTCTTTATCTTTGATGGGGTGAGTAAATTATCAGCAAAAGTTTTTTTTTTAAAGTGAACTACTCCTTTAAGTTAAAAACAAGCATTGGCATACAAGTAAAAACCTGTATCTTTATGGAACATCTTGCCATCAGCAATAATAAATAGCTTATTAATAACTGTAAAAATGAAAATGCCTCCAAACTGCTAAATGTGAATTGTGTTAGCAGTTTACAGGTTGCGCATTATAGCTCATCTAACTTGGAATGATGATTATAATCACTCTCATTTACATACCAAAATCAAATACTGATACAATCAGATTTTCCGAATGTTAATCAGCCATTTGCCAAAAAAAGCCACCATCAGGAACAGGCCACTTTCATTATCAGCCTCAATCAAATCAAGCCTGTGTCATGAACTTGTAGTTTTACAAATCCAAAACTCTGATGTTTTCAACATGACCTTGATAAGTGCTGCACGTGTACCTGTTTCCTCTCATGTGACCGTCTTCCACTCTCAGAGCGGAGCGGGAAGCTCTTGAAGTAGCATGTCTTTCCGCCTGCACCCTCCAGGTGTGTGTTCACACAGACGTGATGTAGCCGTTGCAGATGTCAGTCTGTGGATGAGCGGTTTCATGCATCATGATCTGAGTAACAGTGACCCGACGCTTTTTACTGGGGCTCAGATGAGTCCTGGGTCTGCCACGTCCATAACCTGCGCTTCAGACTCTGCCTGTACCTGAAGGAGGAGAGATGCATGACATGTTCTTGTCAATGTGTCGCCTTGCTCTGTTCTGTGACGCACGTTCGTGACGCTCCTGTTCGAACTCGTTCATCAAAATGAACAAATCTTTTCTGAGTCATTTGGTTCATTCAACGAACGAAACGAACGAATTGACTCAGAAAAAGATTTGTTCATTTTGATGAACGAATTTGAACAGGAGAGTCACAAACGTACATCACAGAACAGAGCAAGGCGAGCATTTGAGCTTTATAAAACGTTAAAATTAGTTATTTTTTAAAATGAGCGATCGTTTCACTTGATAAGACCCTTATTCATCGTCTAGAATCGTTTAAAGCCCTTCTGAACAGTTTGCAGTTAGCACTGAAACTGTCTTTTGGACCTTGAACCGTTTGGTTCCCATTGAAGTCCATTATATGGAGAAAAATCCTGGAATGTTTTCATCAAAAACCTTAATTTCTTTTCAGCTGAAGAAAGAATGACATGGACATCTCGGATGACATGGGGTGAGTAAATTATCAGCAAAAGTTTTTTTCAAAAGTGAACTTCTCCTTTAAGAGCACTTTGTCTGGAAAGCATCATGATGTGTACTGTACAAACATCTGATAAAAAGTCAGTTTAAACATCTTAAAGACGTTTTCTAAATATATATTTTATCAATATCATGTTTTCCATTATGGGAATACTTACTTCTCCATTGAGAAAACAATAAAGAAGTGCCACCACAAAGCCCTGGGGAAGGGGAAAAAGACTTTCAGGAATAAAATCAGACATTTAATCTGTAAAATAATACTTAGCCGATCATGTCTTCATAAAAGATAAATTCAGCTGTACCTGGAAGGAGCCCATACCGAGTTCGAATGTAGAATTCGAATAATTTCTCCCGTGTTTTCTGGCAGAAAGGCAAACACAGTGTAGTGCATCCCAAACAGAGGAATCAGAAACAAGGTGGACTTGGCCAGTCTCCTGTGTGATGATCAAAGATAACTATGAGTCAATATTAATGCCATCATACAAACCATTCAGAGCACATCTACTAGAGGCACAGTATTATGTGTGTAACATCTAGCATGTGGTAATTTCAGAACAGTACATATTACAGTGAAGCCGGGACCGTTCGCCAGCGTGAAACGGTACGTAATGCTCTAGTTTATGATCGCAATCAGAGAAAAAATGCGAAAGAGAATCTTTTCTGAGTCAATTCGTTCGTTTCGTTCGTTGAATGAACCAAACGACTTGGAAAAAGATTTGTTCATTTTGATGAACAAGTTTGAATAGGAGAGTCACGAACGTGCGTCACAGAACAGAGAAAGGTGAGCTTATAAAACTTAAACTTTGTTATTTATTTATTAAATGAACGATCGTTTCACTTGATAAGACCCTTATTCATCATCTGGAATCATTTAAAGCCCTTTGAACAGTTTGCAGTTTGCACTGAAAGTGTCTTTTGGACCTTTTCATTGTGTCTTTTCATTGTAGAGTCTTTTCATTGAAGTGCATTATATGGAGAAAAATGCTGGAATGTTTTCATCAAAAACCTTAATTTCTTTTCCGACTGAAGAAAGAATGACATGGACATCTTGGATGACATGGGGTGAGTAAATTATCAGGAAAAGTTTTTTTTAAAGTGAACTACTCCTTTAAGTTGTTTGCCCTTATAAGCAACCTTTTTGGCATAAAGTATTCTTTAAAACTGACTCAAGAAACTATAGTACACATACTCTTTCTCTTTATATATATATATATATATATATATATATATATATATATATATATATATATATATATATATATATATATATGTATATGTATATATATATAATGTATATGTATATACATATATATATATATATATATATATATATATATATATATATATATAATGTATATGTATATATATATATAATGTATATGTATATACATATATATATATATATATATATATATATATATATATATATATATATATATATATATATATATATATATATATATATATATATATATATATATATATATATATATAATGTATATGTATATACATATACATTATAATCCCATTTAATGTGCATTTTAGGCAAACAATTTTTTCAATAAAATCTAAAAATTTAGTTTTATTTGACTTCAGCAAATTCTGTAGTGAAATATTCCCTTAAGTTTAACATAATTATGATTACACCCAATATGTTTTAATGAAAGACAAGAAAACTGTCTGGTAAGTAATTCTGAGTGATATAATGTTATATGTTGTTTGCTGTAAGACTGAAATAACTATTTGTTTTGACAAAAGCAAATATTTTAAAGAAAAAACAAGATTGTTTTCAATTCACCACATTAACAGGTCTGGCAAAATGTTCATTTTCAGCACTTCTTTCACATTATTATTATTTGACTCACATGAAGTGACCCGTGTCATTGCCACCAACTCCAGGACCTTTCAATTTCTGAACCAAGATTCGGATCACATTTAGGAAGATGATGATATTAGCCTGTCAGACAGAGAAAGAGCTACAATAAGCAGGTACATCTTCACACACACATATACAGATATACATATATATATACATATATACATATATACATATATATATATATATATATATATATATATATATATATATATATATATATATTTGTTTGAATTAATGTTATAACATTTTAATTAATGTTGTCAATCTCAAATCTGACATACAACATCTCACAAACTCACAAATAGTGATGCTGTAATCGGTCCTTTAATGATCCACCAGATATTCATATTATCTGTGTCATTCCAACATCTGCAAACATGAGAAAATGATTTATTGTTACAACATTAAACTTTACTTGCAACCCAACTGGGGAGTCTTTTCCAAAAAGGAAAGTCATGTCAGAGATGTCACAAAGCTCTACTTTTGATGAAATATTACAAAGACAAACATTTCTCCAATAAATAATTCACAATCAGACCAGGAAAGTGCATTAAAAAGTAAATAAGGTCATTTTTGTTTAGTTTCATGATCGTTTTAAAGTTGAAGATGTGACATACCCTCTGTTATCAAAGAATTGTCTGGTCAACACCCACACTATCAGCACAACTGATGGGACGCCTACACACACACACACACACACACAATATCAGAGAATGCATACTTTCTCCAAATCCACTTGCAACCTGCAGGTTTTTAACATATCAGTTTGAAAACAGATTTAACAGATCTCAATAATGTGACACACAGTGTTGGGGGAACGTGCGTTATGTAATCGGTATTACTTTTTCCAAGTATCTAGTATTTACTCGATACTGCACTTATCACATACACAAACAGATTCAGTTTCCCTCAAAAATAATAAAAAAAAACAGTGAAATGCAAACTCAAAATACTCAATATACTTTACTAAAAAGCTCTCAAATTCCAAAAATATTTCACATTTCTTCTACATAAATGACTTATTTCAAATACACATTCACTTTCCAGAGGTGAAGTATCCCTTTAAGCATTACTTTTAAAAAGTAACTTTCCCCAACACTGGTGACACAAACTGCTCATTTGTATACTCGTATTCCCTCTCGCACTCAAATCCTGACAGACTGCCGGAGATCTTTTAATCTGTTTTTCAGGATGTACCAACCCCATCCTGATCAGAATGTACCACCAGAAGTACTTCCTCTGCGAGACGAAGGCGAAGACGAGGAGCGTCTGCAGGTACATGCCCTCCACCAGCAGCCAGAAGTAATTACTGAGGATGCAGAACTGGAAAGAAGGTAACGGCAGTCTCACACGCTGATCTGTGAGCAACAACACACACAGGTCCAAAATGAGAACACACCCCTAACCTGCGCTGAAACACGTCAACCTCATTTAAACAAGAAAGGTTTGCATTGTTAAATAAAATTAAAAAGCTATAACTATTTTTGGTCATTTGAAATAAAGCTCAATTAAAATGTTATTAATAAAATATAACTTAAATAAATATAACCCTCGTGTTGTTTTCCAGTCTTTTAGACCTGGATCAGGAATTTTCTTTTTATCGAAAATGCACTGTAGAAAGATAATCGTAAATTTTAACGGTCAAAAAATACTGTAAAAAATGCTTACAGTGCAAAACTGTTAATTGGTATTTTTTTTTACTGTATTTAAATCCCGTTTAAATTTAGCAGTTTTTGAAAGTGAAAAAAGAACAACTCCTCTTGTGTTAATTTACCGTGAAAAACCGTAAATCTGACATTTCCCCGCGTCCACAATTCCCGGCGTCACACTTCACATTTGATGCATTTTTGTTGAAATGGCTACACTGTTAAAGATTACTTGTGATTTTAACCAGTAAAGACTGTAAAGTGCTGACCAGTGAAAACTCGTTAACTGGTTAACAGTAAGTTTACCATTACTATATACGGTAAATAACTGTGATATAAATAATGGTATCGTTTCATGTTAACCTTACCGTAAAATACTGTTAAATTTGCAGTTTTTGGAA
>JAQIUQ010005743.1:0-141825 GCA_030378365.1 Hybognathus amarus | reverse complement strand
ATACATGGTTAGGTACATCTTGCTGACTGAACGACAGAGCACAGCACATGCATTGCAACACAAATAAAGATGTCATGTAGTGAACAGAAGGAGATCAAGACTAGATCCACTTGCATGACAGCAGTTTGCTATAGATAAGTGCTTTTAGGTCCACACAGTTGGATTAAATAAAATCTTTGAGGTGTCAATCTTAGTTGATGTATTTGTGGAAAGTGTCTAGAACGCATATGCTTTGATGATGCGGAGAGGAAGTAAAGTAACTGCTGACAGAGGAATCAAATACTGCAGAATCAGTTAAAAGAGACCGTGGGAGATTCAGTCTGTTTTGGGAAACTTATCGAGCCTTTCAAGTATTGAAGCAATTCAGTTTAGAATCTGTGCATATGATTTCATAAATTTACCCTAAAATGAACTGGATAAACCTACAGAAATAAAATGGTTCACAAGCTAAATAACTTAAAGTCAGCTATAAGCGTACAGCAGATCAAAAGTTTTTAACTTATGTGCACATTTTGCAAAAATCATAAATGTAAATCTTCCTCAGATAAATTTAAAATCAATAGTTCTCAAAAGTAAAGGTATTTTATTCACACCCAGCATGATGCAAACATGTCTCTGTGAAAAGCTTTTGATTGTGTTTTGATAAGTGTTTTAATGCAAACCCATCCACAAAATTAAGATTTGTTTGCTTTACTGCAAAATACAGCAACATTTGGCTGTCCTGACTTATGCCACCAGTATTTTAAGGAAGAACATTTTATTTATTTAGCAACACATATTCCTTCATAAAAGAAAATTGGCGTCCTTAAAGGTTGGATTTTTCCTCATTTTTTAAATTAAGGCATTAAGATCCATTTCCAAAAGAAGATTTTATAGTCAACTTCAGCATGGGTGTGTACACTGATGCCAAGCATTGTAAATGTTACTTTTAATGTGATGACCAAAACATTATTTGTTCATCCTTCAAAGATTACCCCTATTTATAAAACTAAAGTTTCAAGATGTAAGCTAAAGTCTAAAACACTTACTCAAAATTACAAAAGACATTAAATTACCATTGTGACCAGTAGATGGCTGCCATTTCCACTCCCAAATATTTTATTTTTTAATCATTTTGCTTTCAAGTTATTATTTTCGACTTTATGAATAAAATTGCTGTCCTCAAAGTGTTAATCTGGAGCCTTAGACAAAATGATTTTGAAAATAAAATAAACCTACTACAATAATCAACTACTACAATATGACACCCCAGAGATGGGTCAAGTATAGCTTCATCATTGTTTTAAAAAAAAAAAGAAAGAAAAAAGGTCAAACTATATGACGTTAGTTTTAATAAATAAAAAATTGTAAAAATCAAGGAAATTTCTCTGGCATTGCTTTCTTAATTTTGTCAACAGTTACAGCCCATATATAATAAAATAATAAATAAATATTTTCGGTTTAAAGGTGCTATATGTATTTTTTTACATCGAACATACAAGCATTGCAGTAATAGGCTAATTTCATCAGTTTGACGTTTGAACTAATGCTCCATGCTCGTACCATGATAACCGTTACATTTGTGCTGTTATCTAGTATAAGGCATTTCACTAACTATTCGTGTATCTTTCAAAACCAGCAATGTCAACATAGGCGAATGCATAATAACGGAAAACGGTTAGTGAACTCAGACTGAACAATTTCAGCATAACAGTAAGACTAAACAAAAGGCGCACAATGAGGGTATGCACACCGACACGTAAAACGGACATGTGTAAAAGCGTCATAAAAAAAAAAAGCCCTTGGTTCGTTTTTTTTCTTTTTTTTTTTGACGCATGCATGCAAAATCAATCGGACCAATGACGTTGGTGCTTTTGCGCACGGTGTTTGGAGCTTCTGAAGTTACAGTTAAACACAACTCAGGGGCGCTCAAACACAAAACGGTCTTACCGAGCACACATATGCAATGGCGAAGAAGATATACGCCAAGTGAGCGTCGCCTCGTTCGTGCTAGAACATAAAGAAACATATGACAACGTGGACAGAGACTACAAACATCTTGATAAAAGAGAACTGATATGTAGTGGTATTGCAGAAAATGCACGCCATCTAATGTCAGGGAATGAATTTGCATGTTCTCTCGGCTCATCGTCAGCGAAATAGTGTTGGAAATCGTGTCAAAAATTTGTTAAAAAACACTGACGAATAATGCGCGCTGATATTCGCCCCGGTGTGTCGGGCCTTTCCCTTACTACGTGCATGCATGTTACATCCAATAGCAAAACCCCACAAGTGGATCATTGTAATGTGTGATTACAACCTTTCACACACACTGCAATAAAAAAAATAATTCATTTTAGAAGAAAAGTTACACACAGCAACTTTAAGTTTAAAACCTCAAAAAAAAAAAAAAATATATATATATATATATATATATATATATATAGCTTGTATATTTAAGTTCAGTAATTTCACTTAAATGGCAATGAATATTACCTATTAATTGTCATTTAAGTGAAATTACTGAACTTAAATATACAAGCTTGATAAAAATGGTCATTTTAGAAGAAAATTTCAAATGGCATTTAGAGGCTTTTGCATTTGAACTCTTCATATATATAAAATATATTTTTTATTATTATTTTTTTTTTTGAGGTTTTAAACTTAAAGTTGCTATGTGTAACTTTTCTTCTAAAATGATTTTTTTATTCTTTTTTTATTTTAATGTTTTTTTTTTGTTTTGTTTTTTTATATATATAAATCTGGCACTTCAAATCATTTTACAGGTCACATAATTGTGTACACGAGTTTAGTAATCTGCATGTACAGTTTACTAATCCACATCTACAGCAGATTTTGTTCTCCCTGCCAAAGGCACAGAGGGGCTCGTAAACATGCTAAAATAGCACAGGGGTATTTTGGGAGGGAGAGCGTTTGTACTGTAGCTTCAATCTTGTGTGTGATCAGCAGCTGAATGACAACCTGTCCTGTTCATTTCACCTCCAACTTGGTTAAAGTTTCATGACATAGACTTAAATCAGCCCTTCAAAGTGGTCCCATGCAGGACGAACAGTAACAGAGCGTCAGTAATAATCACTCTAGTTAAATGCGGTTCACAAGGAGATTACAGTACAAATTCAGTCTGCTCCAAAAAAGATTAATACCAAGAGTTGAGATTATGATGAGTTCTTTCATTTTGGGGGCAGTACTCACTCCGGCTAGGGATTGCTGGATATTCTGTCCGAGCTTTAGCAATGTCCTGCAGGATGGCACTAGAATCTCTCTCTGGAAGGGTACAGCGGGGTAAAAAGGCCCATGTCAAACAAACCAGCAAGAGGCAGAGAGTGAGCATGCAGCAAGCAAGCAAACAAACAAACATACACAGGTGAGGCACATAATGAAGCGCTGTGAGTGCAGTGAAAAGAAAAAGCAGACACATGGATAGATGGATGTATAGCAGCTGAGTAAACATGTTCTCATGCCTCACCCTTAGGATTCATTGGGACAACTATAGCCTTATACTGGTTTGTATGACAACCCAAATGAGGAAGTTTAAGACCCTCAAATTGTGCTGTTGAAACTGCTTTGCTACAGCATCCTGATGTCTAGTGGTCAGTACCTGAGATGTCTGAGGACGCGCATTCTTGCTCTCTTTGAGAAGCATCTCTCGGCCTCTGTCGTATCTGGACTTGTCAAACCAGATGTTCTCCTGGTCAGGTCCTGAAGTCCACTCATTGTGATGCTAAGAACACAAAAAAGTTGACATGGAGGTTAGAATTATTGTTTGTGTTAAAAGAGCAAACATATAAAAAGAGACGTAAAGAGAAAAAAGTCAGAATTCAAAATGCGAGTCTTCAATGCATTTTTGAAGTAATTCATTCATGAGTAATTGTGCATGACACATGCATTAAAAACATAACAGAATATAACTCAAGCGGAACAAGCCGAGCACCATGTGCCACATTACCTCTCCTGTATTCCCACATATTACTACAGCTTATATATATATATATATATATATATATATATACTATATATATATATATATATATATATATATATATTTTTTGAGGTTTTAAAACTTAAAGTTGCTATGTGTAACTTAGCAACTTATATATATATATATATACATATATACATATATATATATATATATATATATATATATATATATATATATATATATATATATATATATATATATAACGTTTTATATAAATATATATATATAAGACTTGCATACATTATATATATATATATATATATATATATATACAAATAAAACACACACATGTATATTTAAGAAACATTTTTTATTTATATATCAAATATTTATATATAATATAAATGATATATAAATCTATATATACATGAAAAATTCTTAAATATATACAAGCATGTGTGTGTATATTTATATATATAAAATAATTACACAGTGCACCCACATATATTATGTAAACACAAACTTTTATTTTGCGAATGCGAATTAATTACATGATTAAATTGTTTAACAGCCCAATAATATATAATATAAATATATATAAATATATATATATATATATATATATATATATATATATATATATACATATATATATATATATATTGTTTTCTTAAAAATTTCAATTTTAATTGGTATTTCTCTTATTACAAAAAAGTCTGAATCTCCAAAAGCTGGAGGACAAAAACTAAACTTGTTGAGCAAGATTAAACTTTTATTGACCATGAAGGACTAGTTAACTGCTGGTGTAAATAAGGCAGCCATAACTGACAATAACTAGCTGAATACAGCAATTTTACTTGTATAGTCACTCACTGAGAACAAGGAACCTAACAACAAACAAACAAGCAAGCAATGAAAAGAAGTTGAACAATATAATATGCTGACAAAATAGGAATGTTTGGCAATATATAACTATACCAACCAATAAAATTGTAAATTCTATAAACACCCACTTTATGCCTGGCTAACCTTAACGATGACGACAAAACTGTATCGTCCAGGTCTGGCATTCACATTGATTTTGTAGAATGGTTATTTGGATTGATTGTCCAAGTCCCTTCAACCACTGAAACTCCTTTCATTCATTTTTTTGCTGACACTGGCTTCAGACAAAAGCACAGACTTTGCGTGCTAAAGCCCTCGGATTAGTTTCACACTGATCAACTTTCACCCAACAGCCAATGGTGACAACACAAACCAGGTTGAGGCAATCTAATGACGGCTCTACAACTCACAACACACAAAAACACACCATTTCTTCTACAAAAGTAAATCGTCCCATGCCCTAAACTCAGCCATACTGTCCCTTTTATGAGGGGCTGCGCTCTGTCTCGGAGAGGACCCTCTTCCTGTTACTTTTTGGGAAATGCCGATCCCTCTGGGGTTCAGATGATGAACGCTGGTGGGGTCGAACCCCTCTGTTGCGGGTGTGACGCGTAGGAACGGGTGTACGTTGGGTCTCCTTCTCTTGGGATTGTTGTGCACTGTTTCCGCTTCAGCCCTGAAGACCAAGGTCCGGGGAACTCGGTCTTTGGAAGACGAAACTGGAGGGGTCCCGCTCCCAGCGGCCTGACTGGCATCGCTGGCCTTCTCATTTAGGCTGCTGTTGAACCAAACCTTCTCTCCTCTAATGCCCTGAGAGGTCCAATCATGATGGAAATGACCTCTTCAGAACCTAGATTTTTCAGACTTGGAAGAACAAGTGCGTTCTCTCTTTCCGTCTTTTGAATTGGGCAGATTCCTTGTCTTTTCGTATCTCAGTATCTCTTCTTTGGCTCGAGACCCCAACTGGGTTCTCCATCCTCTAGCTCAATTACAGCATATAAGGAAAAACAAATAAAATATGCTAAAGAATTAGTTTGAGCTGATGTTAGACAGTAAACGAGAGAGATGGGAAATAACCTCAGCGCATCTAGAAGCCTTGCAGAGCAGCCGGTTTACAGAAGTCAGTTCATGAGGGAAATGTTTTCATAGAGATTCATCAAGGGAACAACTGGACGTTTTGCATTCAGACAGTGATTTTGTCTGAAAGATGACAGTCTGGCCAAAGATGGCCAACAGATGACAGAATTGGCTAAATTGTTGTTGTCCCTTTGATAAATAAATATTAAAAAATATTTAAAAAATGTTGTGCCAAAGCAAGTTGAGCAAAACAAAATTTAAACATTTTTTTTTGGTGCTTTTGCTCATATCCAACAAGTTGCACAAAATTACAGCCAAAAGCCTAAATATATTCTGGCTTATTTTCAACTTGATATCAAGTATTACATACTGTTGATTACAACACATGTTTGCTATAATCATTCTAGTAATAAAAGCCATCTGACCGGAAAAAACAACAACAGAAACATGCATATAATCCCAACACCTTTCACTAGAAATTAAAGGGATACTTCTCAGGATTTATCATTAAGCTTTGTATTAGTCAGGCATGTGATTGGCTAAGGACAAAAAAGCAGGAAAATATACCGAGCCGCATCCCATGCCCCCCACCCCCATCCATCCCTGCCAAATATAGTCTTTACTGTATAAATTATAAATTGATTCATATTAAAGCTACTATTTAAGTTCTAAGTCAAGAGCAGTGACTGATTTTTTCCTCTGTGTTTTGTTGTTTTATTATCATTAAATAGATAGTTCTCCTAAAAATTGTAATTGTCATCATTTACTCTCTCAAGTTGTTTTAAACTTGAATAAGTTTATTTCTTCTGTTAAAGTTATTTGGAAGAATGTGGGTAACCAAACAGTGGATGTACCCCAGTGATTTCCATAGTACATTTTTCCCTATGGAAGTCAATAGGGACCAGCAACTGGTAAACCACATTCTGGTTAACCACATTCTTCAAAATATCTTCTTTTGAGTTCAGCACAAGAAATAAATTAATACAGGTTTGGAACAATATTACAGTGAATAAATAATGACAGAATTTTTATTTTTGGGTCAACTATCCCTTTAAGGACAAGCGGCTGCATGTTTATTATTAGGGCTACTGTCACTTTAAGACCTGTACGCGACGCGTCTAATATACACGGGCATTTGACAAGCAGATTTCTCTCAATTTTCTCCGTTTGCTTTCAGTTTAGACATAACCAAATTTTCTTCTGTAAACCGTGCCTGTATTTGAGAGTATTAGCGAAATAAGACTCGAAAGATAACTTAGTCCAGCAACCAGGCGCTGTTAGACAAGCTTTTAGTGCATGTGCGCGTCGGATGTTCGCGCTCAGAACAGTGCATCAGCAGGGAATGACGTTTAACCGGCAAGGCTTTAAAGCACATGCAAATAATGAACTTTTGTGAACTCACTGAACTGATTTGGCCGTTCCTCTGCGTTAATATTTTATGTGAGTATTTGTCGCGTTGTACACTAATGCTGTTGAGACCGAGGCGTCAGAACTGCAACTGATAGAATGCACGATATACATATTTCTACAAAAGCAGTCAGCAGCTTGCTTGGAGCAAGGATCATAGCGCAAATTTGAACTATATCGATATATCGCCCAGCCCTACTGGGGACCTAACGGTGATGTTCTTGTAAACTGACAACGATAACACAGTAGCGCGAGAGCGACTGAGGTACGAAATTGAGCAGGTGAACAAGCTGAACGCAAGAACGTCCTTGTTGATATTGAGAATTTGTACGCACGTCAGCCAGTTATGTCCTCATATCCTCTCCTTTTCACTCCGGCAGCCGACCAAGCCGACACCAGTCCCCCTCCCCCTTTTATTTTTTTTACAGATCTGCATGATTCACGTAGGTCACATTTTCAGGTCGGAAAACCAATCAAGAAATCACATCCCTGATTAGTAGAAAACCTGTAGTAGTTTTCGAATTACCATGCTTTCCACCTCATATCCCCCTGAGACGAGAGATTTATGTATTTTGTGTCTGGAAAAATCTAAAATCGTCATTTTGCGTCATTGGAGGATTTTTTGTCCAGAGGCTAAAGACTACAGTCAGTAGTCGGGTCTGTCCCGCATGTCCTCAACCCGCCCATAGAGGGCGATCTCACTCACAGAATGAACACATAGTGTCGGCCATCTTTGTTTGGAAGCTAAGCTAGCAGGCTCTTGTTCTGTGGAGAAGCTGAGTAGTCGGGGTTACCATCCTCTTTTTCCCGGACATGTCCGGCCGTCGATGTCCGGGATTCAGCTTTTGCTTTCTGCAGTCGCCATTCATTGTTTACATGCACAGCTTTTGTTTCAATCTAACTGAATTCATTGCGATTGGTGAATCTGAATGTAGTGTTTACATGAACGCTAAACAAGTGATCGGTTGATGTGCGTTTTAACATTGCTAAGAAAATTCCCGCTCCTCCGTGAGAGATATGAGACCGGTGCGTCTCACAGGTGTCTCTCATCGGTAATCACGCCACCGGCCCTCGCCGCGTTCTCCCGCGGCCCTCACTCCGTCCCGCTCGCCACAGTAAACACGACTCGCGCCGTCTCCCCGCGGCCCTCACTCATCCCGCTCGCCACAGTAAACACGACTCGCGCCGTTCTTCTCGTGGCCTCACTTAACCCCTCGCCACAGTAAACATGAGTTGAACGGCAACGCAGCTGCAAAAGCCGAATCCCGGACATTTTGGCCGATCTCAAACACATTTTCGGGCAGACTCATCACGGAGACTCACTAGTAGCCTAGACTTGTTGTTTAACTACTGCGCTCTGTTACCGGTAGGCGTGGCCTCCTGAGGGCAGTGAAGCAAGTGCATTCTGGGAGTTGTTGTCTTTCATCCACATAAGCCAAAAATACATTTTCTGGCTTTTCTCAGTCTAGAAAGCTCCAAATTCAAAAGTAATTTCATATTTCTTCTACATAAATGACCCATTTTAAATACACATTCATCTTTCCAGAGGTGAAGTATCCCTTTAACCCTAAGCTGTGACGGTGAAAGCAAAAGTGCAGAGAACTGTAATAACAATTAAATTAAAAGATATCATTATTTACAGTCACTTTGCACAAATAAATGGTGTAAATGGCAACAATCAAGTTGAAAATAAGACATGGAATATTTAAGGCGGGAGGAGTCACATTCCTACCCTGACCTTATAATGGTGAAAATTTGGTCATGCCAAATTTTACACTCCAAGCTTCCAAAACTACAGACTTTCAGGTTACACAACATGCAATGCATTTCATTACAACAAACTATTTAGCTTTTATGCCAAGTTAGTGTACATGGTTACAGTTTCCAGTGTCACCAAATGTCATTTTGACATGTTTGCTTGACATATGGAGTTAATTTAACATTTTATTGTTTGTCATCTCCAATGAAGTTGTATTATTTGTATCACTTTACAATAAGGTCCCATTAATTAATGCATTAACTAACAATAACTACAAATAAGCAATACATTATTTACTCATCTTTGCTTTAACTTTGTTAATAAACACAACTGTTCATTGTTAGTTCATGTTAACTCAGGTCGAAATTGATTTTAATAATTTATTAGTAAATGTTGTCATTCACATTCATAAATACTTTAGAAGTATTTTTAGGATTTAGCTCATGTCGTAACTAATGGAACCGGTATTTCATTAATCAAATATTTAATTGTATTTTCAGATACACAAATTCTGAAATTTGCATTAGTCTTTGAGGTGAAAAGAATGAGAAAGTGTTGTTGAAAAGATAGATGAAGAAACTTATTGCAAGTTACCATGTGACATAGATCTCAGTTTCATTTATGCAAAATCAAAAGGGGAGTCACTGAGAGTGACTTTGGCTTGAAGGACACGAAAAGCAAATAAACCAGAGTAACAACAACACGTCTAACCCAGATTTAAACCAGCAGAGACCTGTAGTCAGGATTAGATGACACACACACAGATCCGTTACAGATGCTTCCTATAACCCACCCTGTTTATGAACATATGAAACACAAACTTCAACGTCATGTGTGTGCTGTCTGTCAGTATCAACTCCAGGTGCTTTATAAACTTGTGCGTTAAGATACTGTACGTTGTGTATGGAGTTGGATCATGTTCAGATAGTTTTAAATTGTGCAGCGGATTAAACTCATGAGTTTCATTCGCAGCCACGTGGCGCGACACGGACAGCGGAACACTTCTAGCAATAACACGATAAAAGTGAAACTTATTTAGCACTATCGTGTTAGTGGAAATTAAAGTTTTACTTACTTTCGAAGAGTTTGAAAAATGACAAGCGGTTCGAGCTGAACTTCTCCGCCGGTCTCACTATTACAGAAAGAGACCGAGGAAGTCGGGTAACACGATGTTATAGCTGATAGAGGGGTGTCCTGCTAAATGTCATTGTTCATGTGGAAGGATGCAATGCAGTATTATGCGATTTTAGCATTATATATACGTCTTTATAAATAAAGAGTTTATTCTGATCTACACAGTATGTACAAATATGTAAATATTCATTAAAAAACGTATTTATGAATATCGCTCCCAGAGCAGAGATGGTACATTCAGTTACGTTTGCACCGAAACATTCCGTCCTCGTGCCCCGAACTAACAGCTGCACATAGACGAACTCAAAAAAATTGGATTTGTTTTTATTTCTCTTGACTCAAAACGGAAAAATTCTATGTGAAAAATTCATATTAAATATAATTAATATTAAATATAAACATATAATATAAAATTCATATTAAATATTTCTGAGTCTATTGATAATCTGAAACTAAATAAATCTCCTGGAAACGGTGGTCTAAACGACCAAGTGCTGAGTTTTACAAGAAATTCTCTCATTTTTTTTCTCCATTCATCAAGTCTACAAAATATCGCCTTATCTTTTTCTGCGTCCCATCCACTTTTAAAAATAGTCACTGCTTTGTTGCAAACCCATAAATATGAAAGTATTATCTTATAATATTATCACGTTACATTTTTAGTTGTTGGAGGTTTACATTTTGCTAGCTGCTGGCTTCAACTATGACATATCTAAAATACCCTTAAATGTTTAAAAAAAAAGCTTAAACAGGCTTTAATATTCTGGTCCCTAATATATAATTAATTATATTTTTTATCCACATAGCCTAGCTATTTTATCTAAAACAACCAAAATACATAAAAATAAATATCTTATTTTTAATAATTTATTAAAATATACTTTTAATCTAAACTCCTTGAGGAACTCTAAAAACTTGTAAGACTCTGTTATGGTGTAAAACATTTCAGCTTTTTCGGTGTGTGGCCTTCAGTGCCTTCACAGCATTGTGTGGCCTTCAGTGCCAATTTGAGATCTTAAACGCCTCTGGTATTGTTCAGTCCAATAAATAACCATTACCAATAGACTGTAAAAGAAATAGCAATTACGCCATTAAACTGACAGTAATCGATGCTAGCTCAATTACCAACAATTTACTAACAATAGTACTTAACCTTTAGAGCATAAAGTGTTAACATATCAATTATCCAATAATCAATTATAATATGATAATGGCATGTTACTGATATGGTCTGCCAAGGAATAAACTTGTTAGTTTTAATAACATTTTTTCTTCAGTTTTTAATCACTCATAAGCTGTCGGGTGTAATTTCTTTTAATCAAAGGGACATTTTATATAATCTGTTTGGTCATCTTTGAGTATAAACACCCTTAGAGAGAAAAGGTTCTATATAGAACCTTGAAAGGTTCCGTCAGTGCTACATATTTGGAACCCCTGAAAGGATTCTACAGAAGCCTTTTTAAGGGTTCAATAATAAGAACCTTTGTAACCAGGAAAGAGATTATGGAATATTTTGAGTTCATTCATTATCATTTGTTTTGTCCTTTCCGGATTAAATATTTCATATTATTGACAAACATCAAGACCCTAAAATGTATTTGTAAATGCATGTGAATGATCACAAAATTCAAGATATGGGGGTAAGAAAATGTATATATTTATATCATTTTATGTAGTTAATCAATATTACACGAATTTCAGGTTTTCTCCTCCAAAAATCAGCAAGATTAAAATGTGATATTAAGTTATAACAGTTTGATAAACAATAATTTAATTACAACTACAAAATGTTACAGAATAATGTAATATGTGAATTAATAATAACATATAAATAACCTTTTTGCCAAAAGGATTCTGTCTTGTCATTTTTTTAGCATAAAAGATTATTTGGAGTTGAGTAAAGAACCCTATGCTTCATATATAGAGCCCCAATGAACCCTTTTTTCCCAAAGAGTACTCCAAGATTGTTGATATTATCAGCTAATCTCAGTTTAGAGAGCTTGTCTACTAAAGCTTCTACCAGGAGTGGGGTTCAAACCCACGAGGACATTTGTCCATTGGATCTTAAGTCCAACGCCTTAACCACTTGGCCATCCTGGTCTACAAAGACTGTGCAAACATAGACCAATAGAAGGATAGAAGGAATAGAGTGATAAAGTGCTCAGGATCTGAAATCTCAGATTAAAACTGTGATATGTTCCTACAACATGCCTTAAACACTGTTTTTCAGAATATGGATTAAGTCTAAACCACATATACAAGCTCAGTTTTGAGCACCATGCACTTCTAGCAGGAGTGGGATTTGAATGTTGCTTTTTGTCCATTTCCGCCTTAAAGGAGTAGTACTTTAAAAAAAACATTTGCTGATAATTTACTCACTCCATGTCATCCAAGATGTCCACGTCTTTCTTTCTTCAGTTGAAAAGAAATTAAGGTTTTTGATGAAAACATTTCAGGATTTTCCCATATAATGGACTTCAAAGGGAACCAAACGGTTCAAGATCAAATGAGAGTTTCAGTGCAGCTTCAAAGGGCTTTAAATGATAGACGATGAACAAAGGTCTTATCAGGACCCTTTGAAGTCATGACTCGAAAAGGATTTGTTCATTTTGATGAACGAGTTTGAACAGGAGAGTCACGAAGCGCGCATCACAGAACAGAGCAAGGCGAGCATTTGTGCTTATAAAACTTAAACTTTTTTAAATGATCGTTTCGCTCGATTAGACCCTTATTTATCGTCTGGTGTCGTCTAAAGCCCTTTGAAGCTGCACTGAAACTCTCATTTGGAACCTTGAACCGTTTGAGTGGCTTTTGGAGTAAAATCATTTACTTTGACACACCACTTTCATTCACAATCAGCACTTTAAGCCTAAAGTGTCTGACTAACTGAGGGGTTTTAACCCACAATGACATTTTTCCATTGGATTTTAAGTCCAACGCCTTACTCGGCCAATCTGGTCTGGGAGGAGAGCCACCATTGTGCTTTTTTATTTCTAAAGTAGAGAGCAAATAAGTGTTAATACTAAATCACACAAAATATATATAAATACACACACACATATATATATATATATATATATATATATATATATATATATATATATCACAATGAAATAAAAATACAGAAATTACAAATGTGGGTTAAATGTTTGGTTTGTTAAACATTATGTTATACAGTTGCTTTCTCTCTTACAATTACTGTTAGCAACCCCATTTGCCAAGCAATTGTTTTGGGGATAACAAATGCAATTTAGGACAACATAATTTTAGTTGTTTTTTAAGCATTTTCTGTGCGTTTACTGAACCTTAGCTTTCATTTGCACCTATTGTGAAATCTTACAGCCTGTTCCACCAGAGATAATCAACAATGAATGAAAACTGTGCCCAACCAACCCCTGTGCCAACCAATCCTGGTCTTCCCGTAAAATCCCTAGAAAAGGCTCACTGTCTTTTTACCAATGTTGTTTTCAATTATTCACATTTTGTCAGACCATATTTCCTCTCCCTTGAATCATCTGCCCCTGTTAAAAAAAACTAAAAATAGATGTTTTCTCATATTAAATATTCATGAATCAAGCATTTGTCTACAAAAAGCATAACTTACCTCTACAAAATCCCACACAAACTCTGAAAAGATCAGCATTTCTCCAGATGCGTTTTCACAAACAGATGCTTAAATATTCAACTGTGAAATTAGGTTACATCTTAAAGTCAAAATGCCAGTGTGCGCTCTCACTAGCTATGATGAGGACGCGCACACGCGCCTCAGTTAAGGAGAGAGAGAGAGAGAAAAGAGAGAGAGAGAGAGAGAGAGAGAGAGAGAGAGAGAGAGAGAGAGAGAGAGAGAGAGAGAGAGAGAGAGAGAGAGAGAGAGAGAGAGAGAGAGAGAGAGAGAGAGAGAGAACTCTGTCGACTCTGAATTGAGCAGATCAGTGTGTGTTGGAGGAGTTACATGGATATTTCGTGTTTCTTGGGTCATCACACAGTGACTAATATGACGGTTCTTCTAACATCTGTGCATATTCGCGACTTTTTTGGAGAGCTGTAAGTATTTGATATTATACATTTTCTCCACGTGATCAGTAATATAAAACATACTTTTAGATTGCTTTCAGAATGTACTGAACTTGCCTTTTCGATTTTGATGTCTTGAGCAGATTTCTGCGAACAATTGCTGAGTTACGCGCATCTGTCAGAATACATTTATGGATTACATGACGCCCTAGTAGTAAAAACGCTAAAGGAATTGAATTTGAACATATATAAAACATTGAATTTATAATTCTTTTAAGCTAGAAATGGTTGACCTATGTTTTCTTTTCCACTTTATGTTTATCAAAGTAGGAAAAGTGTAGCCTACACTGTTTAATTTATCCCAATACACTTTGTTTGGAGTGACTTAAAATGATAATAAAAACAAATTAAATAAAAATATTCGGGGGAAAATAAGCACGTCTTCATATGTGCACGTCATAATTGGGCAAGCATGACTTAAAAACATTTGACATTTTTGCATTATTTTAAAAGCTTGTATGAACCAATACTGCAAACATTTTGTAATCTACTGTATGTATACTATATGCTGGTTAAAGGGATAGTTCACTTTGAAATACAATTTTTATATGTTTTAGCTTACCTCAAGGGCATCCAAGATGTTGGTCTCTTTTTTCCACAGTATTTTCAATTTTGATATTTTTAGGTCAAACCGTTCTTGTCTGTCAGTCATATAATGGAGGTCTATGGGGTCCACCTCAAAGAGCATGCACAGAGAAGTCCAGATTAAACATGATTTAATGACTCGTAAATGTAAGTACACATTGATGGCCTAAGACACGAAAACGAGTGGTTATCAATGTGTATCAATGCAACGAGCGCAGACAGAAGCGCCCTCACACTCATATCACTTGGACTTAACTGTGATTTACAAGAGGTAAAAACGTTATAAATACTGTTTGTTTCTCACACAAACCGCTCGTTTCAGTGTCTTAGGTCACCAAAGTGTACTTACATTTACAAGTCATTAAATCATGTTTAATTTGGACTTCTCTGTGCATGCTCTTTGAGGTGGTGACCATAGACCTGCATTATATGAGCTGATAGTCACAAATGATTTGACCTAAAAATATCAAAATTGAAAATACTGTAAAAACAAAGACACCTACATCTTGGATGCCCTTGAGTTAAGCTAAAACATACTTAAAAATTAATTTTAAAGTGAACTATCCCTTTAATGTACCTTTTTCCTTCTCATTATAGGTGCATGCTATCCATCCAGATTGTGCTATTATCTCCCAGCTTATTCAAGACCAAGAGATCTGCATCAAAAATAGGAAGAGAGAAATGAAGAACCAGTCCCAACAAAAAGGTTGTACCAATGAAACATTACATAATGAGTGATATGATAATAAAAAAGCACATTCTTCCTCTCTCTCTTTCTCTATGTGTGTCAACAGCTGATGTTTTCATGCTTAGCTCAGCCTGGTTAACTAAAGATGAAATTACCATGCCGAAATGTAACCATGTTACTTTAATTGAATATAGCGAGGGAAAGGAAGGAAAACGAGTTCGTAAACTCAGCCGAACTACAGAATTGACCCACATTAGATGTGTGGTTTTTGAAAGATTCTGTAGTGTCATTTTAGCTGATTACTACTGAAGTGTTGTCCTTCTTTTTAATAGGACTTTAATTGTTAAATAACACACAGACAGTCGGAAAAGAGCTAAGCACTGTGGGAAGCATCTCCTCCGAAGCTCTTGACCAGTCAAGTATAATCTCTTAAGTGACTTGCAGAGTTATTAATTATTTGAAATGAGTTTCGATTGTGGTTCTGATTACGTTCCTTCCTAAGACGCAAGTCCTATGAATAGTACTTTGTTGAATGAGATTAATGCAGACAGATGGTTCAACCCACAGGACATTTGATAATTATGTTATGTGGCAGCTTAAACCTCCGGAGGTCTGTGTCTTATAACTTGACGATGTGTGAGTTGTAAAGGGGACTGTGTGAAATTGTTTTCTTGCTGTTTTCTGCAGAACATGTTTATACATGCTTGATTTGAGCTTTCATCAAACAAGGTAAAAATGCAACAATGTTATCGATGCAAGTCAAATTAGGACTCAAGTCTTAACATTTGCTATGCTTGAATTCAAATAAACTTCAGCAGACCAGAAAAGCTTCACCTCAGTATTTAAGATTATAATACAGTAACAATTTAATAAAATTAATTGCATCATTTTCAAATTAATAAATCCCAATTATACTTGTATTTCGATATTTGCTGGGGAAAAGAACGAATAAGCGTGCTGGAGCATTGTCATGCGACAAGCGCTTATATTCAGTCTGCAGTATTTTTAAACTGCTGATCCCTACACAGACTGTATTTTCAGTCCGAATTTGACCTGTAGACTTTAAAATGACATTTCTTCCCCTCAGCAGGAAGCTGTACGAAGACAAAGCAGTCTATGTCTTTAGGGTGAAATGTAGTATTTGCTTAAAAAATGAAGCTTACAAACAGGGTTTTCCAGCCTGATGAGCCATAAGACCTTTATAAGATTGCATGAGGCCATAACACAACCGGATAAAATGGACTGATGCACTTTGCCTTTGTTAACAATGGTACACTGATAAAAAAAAAACTAAATAAAAAACTGTAATCAAGCATCAAGAACTCCTCTAACAAGCAAGACAGGGCAGGACTCTGGAGTGGACTCTGGCTGGCTAACAGTAATGGGGGAAGCCAAGAGGCATGCGCTGCCCAGACACACAGGACAACCATGGCGTAAAGGGTGAAGATTAACCTCTTGGCCATGGCAGGACTGAATGGCCTCCATGACCGTGACTGATTAGATGGCTCAGGAGAGACTGGAGCAGAAGTAGCCAACAGGGAGTTGTATGCAGCCCAGACACACATAATGGTAAATGGACTGCATTTTATATAGCATTTTCACAGACCCAATGGCCACCAAAGCACTTTACATATTGCCTCACATTCACACAGCAGTGTAAGCCATGCAATGCGCCATCCCGCGCATCAGGAGCAGCTGGGGTTAGGTGTCTTGCTCATGGACACCTTGACATTTAGTCAGGTGGAACCTGGGATTGAACCACCGGTACAACAGGACCATCGGACTTGGGACCACCGGAGTCAGGTACACCAGGAACACTGGACTTGGGACCACCAGAGTCAGTTCCTCCAGGACCATCAGACTTGGGACCACTGAAGTCAGGTACACCAGGAACACTGAACTTGGGACCACTGGATTCGGGTCATCCAGGACCATCGGACTTGGGACCACTGAAGTCAGGTACAACAGGACCATCGGACTTGGGACCACCAGAGTCAGTTCCTCCAGGACCATCAGACTTGGGACCACCGGAGTCAGGTACACCAGGAACACTGGACTTGGGACCACTGGAGTCGGGTCATCCAGGACCATCGGACTTGGGACCACTGAAGTCAGGTACAACAGGAACACTGGACTTGGGACCACTGGAGTCTGGGTCATCCAGGACCATCGGACTTGGTACCACCGGAGTCAGTTCCTCCAGGAACATCGGACTTGGGACCACTGAAGTCAGGTACACCAGGAACACTGGACTTGGGACCACTGGAGTCGGGTCATCCAGGACCATCGGACTTGGGACCACTGAAGTCAGGTACACCAGGAACACTGGACTTGGGACCACTGAAGTCAGGTACAACAGGACCATCGGACTTGGGACCACCGGAGTCAGTTCCTCCAGGACCATCGGACTTGGGACCACTGAAGTCAGGTACAACAGGACCATTGGACTTGGGATCACACAAGTCAGGTACACCAGGAACACTGGACTTGGGACCACTGAAGTCAGGTACACCAGGAACACTGGACTTGGGACCACTGGAGTCAGGTCATCCAGGACCATCAGACTTAGGACCACTGAAGTCAGGTACAACAGGACCATCGGACTTGGGACCACCGGAGTCAGTTCCTCCAGGACCATCGGACTTGGGACCACTGAAGTCAGGTACACCAGGAACACTGAACTTGGGACCACTGGAGTCAGTTCCTCCAGGACGGTTGGACTTGGGACAACCAGAGTTAGACACTCAAGGTACACTGAAATTGGGACCACCTGAGTCAGGTCCACCAGTACCATTGGACTTGGGACCAACAAAGTCAGTTCCTCCAGGACCATCGGACTTGGGACCAACAAAGTCAGTTCCTCCAGGACCATCGGACTTGGGACCACCAGATTCAGTTCTCTCCAGGACCTTTGGACTTGGATCCACAGTAGTCAGTCTCCTCCAGGACCAACGGTCTGGGACCACCAGAGTCAGTTTCTTCAGGACGTATTGGACTTGGGACCAGCTGAATCAGGTCCTCCTGTACCTTTGGACTTGGGACCAACAAAGTCAGTTCCTCCAGGACCATTAGACCTGGATCCACAGGAGTCAGTTTCTCCAGGACCATCAGACTTGGAACCACCAGACTTGGAACCACTGGGAACCATGTTCTCCAAGACCATCTGACTTAGAGACCAATAGAGCCTTGATTCGGGACCACCGAAGTCATGTCCTCCAGGATCACTGGATTTGGGGGAGTGATAGGAGCCCTTCTCCTCCTGTGCTTGCGAAGGGCAAGGTGATAAATAGATGGCTGCCACCTGGGAAGCTGCAATGCACTCCACATCCTAAAAGAGTGCTGCAGTGGTCTCCGGTGCCTCAGGAGAAGCTGCAATGGGCTTGGCCACCTGTCAGTGGGCGAAAATGAGGCAGACCTGTTCTTCTTCTCCGATTTCCGGCTCATCCAGGACTGGGGTAATGAGGAATGGACAGAAATTGAGAAAGCATCTTGCCGTTAGTATCCATGCCAATGTGTATATCTTCCAAAGTGTTCTTAAATCTGTTTAAAACTTGCAGTTGCATAACCCACATTCATGAGTTAATTTGCAAGGAAACCATGCCCTTGATGTCATTTTACCTTATATTTCTTTCACCTCAAAGAATTGCAATACCCCAAAACTGGGTATAAAAAATTCATGTTGCTATGAATAGCCATCGGCATCTAGGTCACTTTGCAACAGAATCTTGAGTGTCTCAAAGACCCTGTTATACTACAACCTTTCACATTCTTTATTACGTTGTAATTGATTGTTCCAGCTTTTCATCGTTTTAAGAGACTGTAATTTCTATGGCATAAATGCATGCAGATTTTGTCTAGTGAAGAGAAGCTTATTGACCTTTGAAAACTGGATGCATGTCTAGCTTATGAATATTCAGTGACATCATATTAAGGACACTAATAGCTGTCAAAAAGTTGCATTTCCTTATGGTCCGTATATCGCCTTTAGGCAGCAAACATAAAAAAGTGTTTTACATGCCGTTGGATGAACGTCAATAAGAGTTCATCCAATGCAATCACTGGCCTGCACATACTGAGCATGACAAAAGACTGTTTTTAGACTTGAATATAAATTAACCTTGTCTATAAGATAATATGGGCTGACTGGGCAAGCTGGTGCTGTTTTGTTAATGTAGATAGATCAATAACTACACTGTAAAAAATATTGTTAGTTTAACTTAAAAATTAATTTAACCTGGCTGCCTTAAAATTTTAAGTTCATTAAAAATGGAATTGAGTTAATTCAATATTCAAATTGAGTTAATTCAATCAAGGAGATTGGTTTAATCATCAGAAACTCAAAATGTTATGTTATCTAAACTATACAAAATTATTTAAGTTGATTTGACAAAAGAAAAAATGTTGTGATTACAAATCATGAAAATATTTTTTTTTACAGTGTAGCTCACTTGAATCATTTTGCATCAATCACACACTGTAAAAAATAATCCTGTAAAAAAAACGGTAAACTATACTGGCAGCTGTGGTTGCCAGCATCATACCGTCAAAATACGGTGTGTTACTGTTTTTGAAATGAACAGCTAAATACCGTATTATCAGCTACAGTATAAAACTTTAATTTAACAGCTATATGCTCTAACACAAAAACAGTAACACATTGTATAGTATCCATATGATGCTGGCAACCACAGCTGCCAGTAGTTTACCGTTTTTTTTTACTGGATTTTTTTTTTACAGTTTAGAAACATCTGACTATGGAAATATTATAAGGAAGCGTGATAGAATGAATTTAATAATACTGTATTGTCAATAGCTTTTGTTGGGGGGATTTTGACTGTCATGACAGTTCCTCTGTTTGTCTCAGGTTGTGGGACGGACTGGATGGGATCCGCTGCTGGCAAACAGCCAATTCTGGACAACTCATTAATGTGTCCTGTTCAGAAGTCTTCCAGCATATATTTAACACTCAAGGTCAGACCTATCTATCTATCCATCCATCCATCTATCTATCTATTTCTTGTTTTGTCATTGCTGTCATTACTTGTTTTGTCATTGCTGTCATTCTTTAACATCAGCTGGTGTGTGCTTCAGGCTAATTTCTCTTAAAGTTTGCCAAACAGCTGCAGATGTTTTTTTATTTACAAGTCTGGTGTGCGATAATAACCATAGCTGAAAGCTGTCACAGTTCTAGTCAGGGGTTGTAATATACGAGTCAGTAGTCTTTATAGTTACAGGGCTATGATTCTGTGAAATGTTGAAAATGCAGACAGAAAGTCACAGAGCCCTTGAGATAATGGGAACTGCGGTGACCTGCATATATGCATGGATTTTTGCAGCTTGCTAAATTTAGTTAATTTAATTTGCTAATGCAGCACAATTTATGAACACTTTCTCACTGCTTAATTTCATGGCATGCAATCAATTTAAATTCCAAAATGGAAATTTACTCAATCCATTTGCATATATAAATAATTTTCATTGGCCATAACTGGATAAATGGAAATAAAAGATGGAGATTTTGGGCAGATATTTAGTGCTCTACTAAATTAAAATGAGGTTATTTTATTTTTTCTTTGTAGCATGTCCAAAAAAAAAGAAAGTTTATAAATAGACAAAAATTCAATAGCCACATTTTCATTCTGTGTGAAAGGCGTAACAAAACAAAACTGTTTACACAGATCATAATCATAATTTACAGTAATTCAGACTGCAGACTCTGGTGAAATAAAATACTTTGCCAGTGTAGCAGCAGCAATGAAACACTGTGAAGGAAAACAAAAATGAGGTTTGTGATGAATGTGAAAGTCGATCATTTTACCCAGCCCAATTTGACCTAATCCTTATATAAGAGTAATCTTTAACTATTGTCAGTGTTTTGATAAAAAAAGAAACATGTAGGGGATGTTTTGTTTTACAAATACACTTGTCAAACAATATAGCATTTTTATAATCCATAATTTCATCAAAATTCTCTTCAACAATTGCAACATCTGTTACTGCCGCTAAATATTAAACATCAGGTGTAATATATCACATCTGTGTGATTACTTTTCCCCTAAATCCGGACATGTAGGATTAAATCTAGTCTGGTTTTGTAAATGTTTTAAATCCTCTCAGGAGTGCTTACAGATCAGGATGTTCAGATGACAGTAGACACTTACCAACAGACTTGAATCCAGGGCAGACAATAGATGTAGTACAGATGTACTCAAACACAGGGCACACAGCCACACACACACACTCCATATTTCAAATCGTGTACATCTGTAGTATATCTATGCCTCATTTTGAAATATGTATGTAAATGTAAATATGGTGTCTGCCCACTTACTTTATATTACAACGGAAAATTGTCTTACAGTAAGTGAACGTAAACAGTTGAGAAAATAAACCGCATATGTAATAATATATTTGGTCTGTGCATTAGCTCTTGAAGTGAAAACGGCCTAATATTGTATATAATGCTGCTTTGTTTGAATTTAAAGGGGAGGATACTGCTTTTTTTCTTTGCATGATTGTGTTTATGTGGTGCAATATAACATGTATTTGTGGTTTTTCTTTTTTTTTAAGTCTTATTTTTCAGAAATTTCACCATTATTGTAAGCCACGTTCTCTTCTGTCATTTGAAAGACCGGTTGACTTCCTGATTCTATGAAACCACTCCTCAGAAACAGGCAGTGGGCTCAGATTGGTTAGTTTGGGATGGTGTGTTGTGATTGGCTAAACTGAAGTGCATGTTCTCTGTATACTTCACGCCCATTACCTTTAACTGGGTGAAGTTGTGTTCCTGTCAAATGTAAATAACGGTGTTCGATACTGCAATATCAGTATGAGCCAAAATCAGACCCAGAACACAGCGATGAAGAAGTCAAGCAGAACCTCACCGCACCTTTGCCTATATTATTTTAACTTTAAACACGTTTGTTTTACACAATTTTATCGAGCTAACTGGCTACTATATACACAAACCACGTTGGCATTGGTTTACATTCTTGATCAAATCGAAAAATAACGGCATAAAGTATATAAAAATGCATAAAAAATATACAAATATATACAAAAAAATACATTTATAAAATGAGTACATATACAAAATTCAGGTCCAAAATGTGTGTACTCGTTTGTCGTAGACATGAAATAGCATAACTAGTAACGTTAGCCTAGTGGCTATAAAGCCAGCACTGGCATTTGATAAAAAATAACATTAGGTCTGAAATTATACATGCAAATACATTTAAAATGATTAAATCTTACTTACAGGTTGTGGCCCATCAACTGCTGCCTCTGGTTTTAAAGCTTGGAACTGCTTCATGTTTTAGTGACAGTTTCTTGTTGAATCTGGTGTTAACTCGTGGTAGATTCTGGAATAAAATGCGAAGCACAGAGAGCTAAATTACGAATTTTCAGGAACATGATCAAACATAAATTGTATCCATTTTTGACGAACTACAACGTCCGTGGGAAGCCCGAACACAGAAGACCTGACAGCTGGATGAACACAACACATCTCGACGAATCAGCAGAAATATGGCCATGTCTTTTTTTTGCATTTTCCGGAGGGAGGGTTGATGTCAATGTATGGGTTAGTGACGTCTAAAACCCAGCTGTAGTCCCAATTGAGTCTAGTTTTTGTAGGCATTAAACTTCCTGATTTATAAAAGACGATATCTCTGCTTACATTGAAGCGCTGCAACTGTTCATGCACCAACAGCAACATTACACACTATTTAAAATGAAATTTAATGTTAACTAATCCAACAACAATCACTCAGGGCTCTTGACTGAATAAGTTTTGTACCTTTAATAAGGATTAATATATGTTTCATGGCTGTTAAAAATATTTATGGCCGGTAAATTTTCTTAAATCATCTTCCTTTAGCAGGTGTGGTAAAAAGTCTATTATGGGTGTGTGTTTGCACAAAGAGCAATTCCAAAATCCTTGCCCTTGTGCGAAAATCTATTGTCCCCATGAGGAAAATGGTATTTTTCTGACAAATGTAAAAATGCAGAACGTGTTCTGTGAGGATTAAGGGTTAAGTTCAGAGTTAGTGCATAGGATATACCGTTATATAAAAATCAATAACTCTATAGAAACTCCCCTTAAAACATGAAAACCCAACATGTTTCTGTGCAATTCCATGTTGTTATTCATTTGCAGCTTTAATCTATACCTTATAGTTTGAAAGTAGTTGCTGTCTGGGGACTCACACTGCTGTTCAGATGCTCAGGGTAAAGCAGGTGAAGTCGTGATGCACATACTGTATGAGGGTTGAAAAACACTGCTTGCACAGGAAAGCAAACAGCAGCAGGTTTTATCCCAGACCAGTTAGTGATCATGTTTTCCCTAAGCATTCTCCGTATATTTTAGGAGGTGTTATGAAATTGAAAATTGTGCTTACTTCTCTCTGAAATGAGGTCTTATCAGCAGTCTCACAAACTTGAGACTTATGTGGCACTCATTTTAATGACTATTCACTGTGATCAAGACAAAAGCCCTTGGTTTCTCCGAGCAATAAAGTTCAGTGAAATTTCTATCTTTAAACCATAATTCTTTGCTGTCTGTTTGGCAGGTTTTATACACAGGAACTGCACGGGCTCATGGCTGGAGTGACCCATATCCTCCATATGACCAGGCCTGCGTATTTGAAGATGATTCAGAGTCGGGGACTGTGGTGAATATATTCTCATAATACATGCATGATTGACACCAATGACCATATTTCTGAAAAGTCAGATGAATGACTTCCAGTGCATGTGTGTGTACTTGAACTTTACATGATGACCGTGGTCACTGTGTTTTGTTTTTGCACAATGCTTTGACGTCCTGCTTTTGGTTACTTTCATTACCTGTTCTTCTTTTAGGTTTATTTTAGAACGAAGCAGTTCTTCATGCTGAAATTTTTTTAAATAAAAATAATAATTACACAATATATCTATGGATAGTTTTTTTTTTGCCTTACGATTTTTTAGACAAAATCTAAGGTATTGGTTACTGACACATAATGAAATATAAATCTGGTGTATGACTTGATAAAATATGTCTATTGATGTAAATTACTTTTATTTTATTTTTCAGACAACTTACTTATCAACTTTGAAACAGCTATACACTGCAGGATACGCAACATCGCTTATATCACTCATTACAGCCGTTATCATATTCACAAGCTTCAGGTAACACTTATATATTATCTTTATGATATCCAAAAGCAATTGTGAGACACAAAATGTATTATATCGTTAATATTCAGTATGCAATCTTCAGAATAATATATTATATTACATCTTGGTTAGTTCCAATCCTTGATTCTGATTGGTCAATACGCTGATTTTATGCAGCTGTCATTTTCAAATGGCTCCGGTGGGAAGAACATTGACAACATGACATTGTTGTCTATTTGTACTTCCAGGATTCTTCCCACCGGAGCCTCGCTTTTGATTCCAAAATGGCAGCTGCGTGAAATCAGCGTATAGCTGTGCTTTATTCATGATAAAACACGGCTGATCGCGTCACAGTTCTATTCATCACTGCGTAACACGTAGTTCCTATGTTGTTTTTATTTGAGCTTTCATGCATATCACACATTGAAACGTTGTTGCTGCTCACGGTCAGGGACTATTTTTCTCTATAGCGGAAGGAAGGCTTTTAGTGATTTTTCCTCATGAAATTTGCACTAATAATTTTTTTTTTACTTTAATAGTTTTATTGTGTGGTAACTGTTTTATAAAAGCAATAAGGTACTCGTAGGGAAGTGCTGTATCGTGAATAAGTAACAGCTGAAGGGGTTCCTCCGCTTCGCATCGTGCCTAACAACGCACTTCAGCCGTTACTAATCTCATTCACAATACAGCACAGGCGCTCGTACCTAATTTCTTACTTAAATTATATTTATAAGTAGCCTACCCATCGTGTTCTGTTCATTGCAGGAAGTTTTCACTGTACCAGAAACTACATACACATCAATCTGTTTGTTTCCTTCATCCTGCGGGCTAGTGCGGTCTTCATCAAAGACGCCGTTCTGTTCTCAGATGAAACTCAGGACCACTGTTTAATGTCCACGGTGAGTGAAAATGTCTCACTTTTCTCTCAAAAAGTTATTTTAACTCGCATAAAAGAATCTGCTTAATGTACAAATGTGTCATTTTAATGTGAAGGATTATCTGGAGTGTGAAAAAAACACTCAAAAACTACCATGGCAAAATGTGAATCCCTTGAATTCCTAAACTCACTTTTTGATGATTTTTGATTATTTTGCAGTAACCTTAATTTTTGTAGTTAATTTTAAGAGTTTTTTTTCATGGCACATCATTGTTTCTGTTATTCAAGGGATGTGCCTCAATAAAAAAAAAACAGTAAGTAGCTATTTCCATCAATGTCTTGAAGCTAGTTGGTTAAGTTAGATCTTTGTACAGAAGATATATATTTTGATGCCTATTGGAAATAAAGGGGAAAGGTTGTTCACTGATATTTCATGCTCTGTAGGATAGACATTTGAATTCGAGTCCTTTAATGATGAGACTTCACTTATGGTTTTATTTTAGAATTATTTATATACTATTAAAAAAAGTTCACTCAAGCTTATTCAGCTCAAAAAAAAAAACTGAGGTGCATAAGCTCAGATAAATGAGGCCTATAGCAGTTCCAACTAGAAATGCAAACTCTGAGCTAATTGACAAAACAAGTTGATTAAAAGATTGAATTGAAAATTTGTCAGTAACATAGAATATAGAAAGATTTATCATTTTTGCCTGGGAACAACACAAGTGTCAAAATGATCAAAAAACGTTTGAGAAGTTGTTAGCAACAAAGTCAGCGAAGTTAAGGCCGCAGGTCAATAAAATGACGATAATGATAAAGATATAGTTCTAAAATATAAATTAAAGCTGCAAACAGCGATGAAAAGGGCCCTCGCACCCATACCGCCACCACCCGGCGGTTTTAGGAAAACAGAGCACGGTGGGCAGTATGTAATGATAATGAATATAGGAGGACTATGTCAAAGGATTTGTATTTGCACACTTCCTGCTACCAGCAGGTGGCACTATTGCTATAACCAAATATGAGCATGGTCATGTGTTCAGGACATGACTCTTATCAAACATGTGAAGTTTGGGGCAGATTGGACATTGTATGCCTGAGTTACTGCAGGCTGTCTGTGGTTGCCTAGCAACATCGGAACTGCAAGCAATATTGAACTATATGACATATTCATGTACAAATCACCAAAAGGGTGACATTGGGTGTACATTTGTCAGGCCGCCAAGGGCACACCCTTCGACGAAAACTCAAGATCTTCACAATTTAATATCGCAAAGTGCTTAAGATTACACTCACCAAATTTGAAGAGGATCAGATCAAAACTGTAGGAGGATTTCGTTAAAGTGCAACATCAGGAAATTACGAAAAATGCAAAAAATCTAGGAGGAAGTTCAAAATAGCTGACTTCCTTTTGTGTTTAGGGCTAAAGACTTTTTTGTAGGTATTGGGTCATTACATTTCATGCGTGAAACGTAGAGCCGGGGCTAAATATGGGGGCAATAATTTAAAGAATTTGCCCCACCCAATTTGAAAACCATATCACATGTAAATTTTCACCACTTCTGAAGCGTGTGCAAAGTTTCATGAGTTTTCGAGCATGTTTAGGCCCTCTAAAAAGCGATTCTTTTAAGAGAAGAAGAAAACAAAAGGGTTCTCTTACCATCGGTGCTCGGGCCCTAATAATAGTTCACACTACAACTAGAACAGCATAGAGAAACAATATCATTGGAATAACTTTCAGAACGTTTTTTTTCTCTCCAGCTTATGAAGGATAAAGGTTGACAGTTCGAGTATTTAAGTTGGCAGAATGAACGGAGACATTATCGTTCACAGTAACTTATTGTTATGGTTTCCTTTATAGTAATCGTTCTTGGTGTGAACTTTCTTTTCTTGGTGTGGCCTTTAGTCAACCACGATAACATTAACTACACTGTAAAAAAAATCCCCGTAATTTTTACGGAATAATGCTGGCGACTTTAGTTGCCAGAACAATTTTGTAAAAATTACATCAAAACCGTAATCACTTTTACAATAATAAACCGTAATCACCTTTACAGTTATAAACCGTGCTTCATTTACTGAAATCTGTTGACAGAATAATTTTATGATAATTTGATTTGTAATACACTGACAATCACCACAGCAGTGATTTAAGTTAAATGAGCAGTCAAAGCTAATCGCAAGTTGCCTTCCGTTAGAAGATAATTACATAACGAAGCTGCACAGTGTCATTCACACAAACATTAAACAATAAATTTACAGCAATAAACTGTATTTCTTTATCTGATATAATGTTAATTTACTGACCTTTTGAAGTATTAATATCTGTTTTGTTCAATCTGAATACACTGACTGCCAACAATCACAGCCGTAATGAGAGTCAAATGATCAATCAATGCTCATCATTATCAGATCTTCCACAAGAGAGTTCATACTATTATATAGAAGCTGCACAGTGTCATTCACACAAACATTAAACACCATCATGGAACATGTTGAAATTTGAAAAAATGCAATAAGTATTAATTTAACAACATTAAATGTAACATAAAACCCTAATGTACATAACTGATTAGAAAAAAAAACTAAGAAAATTATGAAGAAACAGTTAAAATACATTAAATGTGAAGTGTCACGCAGGGAATTGTGGGAATGTCAATTTACATTTTTTCACTGTAAATTATACAATGACTTCTTTTTCACTTCCAAAAACTGTAAATTTAACAGTATTTTACAGTAAAATTACATTAAACGTACCATTATTTATATCACAGTTATTTACCGTATATAGTAAGGAAACTTTCTGTTAACCAATTAACAGTTTTTCACTGTAGCATTTTTACAGTCTTTTACTGTTAAAATCACAATAATTTTTTACAGTGTAGTTATTTCAACAAAAATGCATCAAATGTGAAGTGTGACGCCGGGAATTGTGGACGCCGGGAAATGTCAATTTACGGTTTTTCACGGTAAATTACACAAGGAGTTGTTCTTTTTCACTTTCAAAAACTGTAAATTTAACGGTATTTTACAGTAAAAAAATACCAATTAACAGTTTTGCACTGTAGCATTTTTACAGTATTTTACCGTTTTAAAATTATCGATTATTTTTTACAGGTGCATTTTCAATAAAAAGAAAGTCCTATCCAGGTCTAAAAGACTGGAAAACAATACAAGGGTTATATTTATTTAAGTTATATTTTATTAATAATATTTTAATTGAGCTTTATTTCAAATGACCAAAAATAGTTATAGCTTTTTAATTTTATTTAACAATGCAAACCTTTCTTGTTTAAATGAGGTTGACGTGTTTCAGCGCAGGTTAGGGGTGTGTTCTCATTTTGGACCTGTGTGTGTTGTTGTTCACAGATAGCGTGTAAGACTGCCGTTACCTTCTTCCAGTTCTGCATCCTCAGTAATTACTTCTGGCTGCTGGTGGAGGGCATGTACCTGCAGACGCTCCTCGTCTTCGCCTTCGTCTCGCAGAGGAAGTACTTCTGGTGGTACATTCTGATAGGATGGGGTTGGTACATCCTGAAAAACAGATTAAAAGATCTCCGGCAGTCTGTCAGGATTTGAGTGCGAGAGGGAATACGAGTATACAAATGAGCAGTTTGTGTCACCAGTGTTGGGGAAAGTTACTTTTAAAAGTAATGCTTAAAGGGATACTTCACCTCTGGAAAGTGAATGTGTATTTGAAATAAGTCATTTATGTAGAAGAAATGTGAAATATTTTGGAATTTGGAGCTTTTTAGTAAAGTATATTGAGTATTTTGAGTTTGCATTTCACTGTTTTTTTGTATTATTTTGAGGAAAACTGAATCTGTTTTTGTATCTGATAAGTGCAGTATCAAGTAAATACTAGATACTTGGAAAAAGTAATACCGATTACATAACGCACGTTCCCCCAACACTGTGTCGTCACTATTGAGATCTGTTAAATCTGTTTTCAAACTGATATGTTAAAAACCTGCAGGTTGCAAGTGGATTTGGAGAAAGTATGCATTCTCTGATTTTTTTTGTGTGTGTGTGTGTGTAGGCGTCCCATCAGTTGTGCTGATAGTGTGGGTGTTGACCAGACAATTCTTTGATAACAGAGGGTATGTCACATCTTCAACTTTAAAACGATCATGAAACTAAACAAAAATGACCTTATTTACTTTTTAATGCACTTTCCTGGTCTGATTGTGAATTATTTATTGGAGAAATGTTTGTCTTTGTAATATTTCATCAAAAGTAGAGCTTTGTGACATCTCTGACATGACTTTCCTTTTTGGAAAAGACTCCCCAGTTGGGTTGCAAGTAAAGTTTAATGTTGTAACAATAAATCATTTTCTCATGTTTTGCAGATGTTGGGATGACACAGATAATATGAATATCTGGTGGATCATTAAAGGACCGATTACAGCATCACTATTTGTGAGTTTGTGAGATGTTGTATGTCAGATTTGAGATTGACAACATTAATTAAAATGTTATAACATTAATTCAAACAAATATATATATATATATATATATATATATATATATATATATATATATATATATATATATATATATATATATATATATATATATATATATATACTGTATATGTGTGTGTGAAGATGTACCTGCTTATTGTAGCTCTTTCTCTGTCTGACAGGCTAATATCATCATCTTCCTAAATGTGATCCGAATCTTGGTTCAGAAATTGAAAGGTCCTGGAGTTGGTGGCAATGACACGGGTCACTTCATGTGAGTCAAATAATAATAATGTGAAAGAAGTGCTGAAAATGAACGTTTTGCCAGACCTGTTAATGTGGTGAATTGAAAACAATCTTGTTTTTTCTTTAAAATATTTGCTTTTGTCAAAACAAATAGTTATTTCAGTCTTACAGCAAACAACATATAACATTATATCACTCAGAATTACTTACCAGACAGTTTTCTTGTCTTTCATTAAAACATATTGGGTGTAATCATAATTATGTTAAACTTAAGGGAATATTTCACTACAGAATTTGCTGAAGTCAAATAAAACTAAATTTTTACATTTTATTGAAAAAATTGTTTGCCTAAAATGCACATTAAATGGGATTATAATGTATATGTATATACATATACATTATATATATATATATATATATATATATATATATATATATATATATGTATATACATATACATATATATATATATATACATATATATATATATATATATATATATGTATATACATATACATTATATATATATACATATACATTATATATATATATATATATATATATATATATATATATATATATATATATATATATATAAAAGAGAGAGAGTATGTGTACTATAGTTTCTTGAGTCAGTTTTAAAGAATACTTTATGCCAAAAAGGTTGCTTATAAGGGCAAACAACTTAAAGGAGTAGTTCACTTTTAAAAAAACTTTTCCTGATAATTTACTCACCCCCATGTCATCCAAGATGTCCATGTCATTTCTTTCTTCAGTCGAAAAGAAATTAAGGTTTTTGATGAAAACATTCCAGCATTTTTCTCCATATAATGCACTTCAATGAAAAGACTCTACAATGAAAAGACACAATGAAAAGGTCCAAAAGACACTTTCAGTGCAAACTGCAAACTGTTCAAAGGGCTTTAAATGATTCCAGATGATGAATAAGGGTCTTATCAAGTGAAACGATCGTTCATTTAATGAAATAAATAGTTTTATAAGTATAAGTTTTATAAGCTCACATTTCTCTGTTCTGTGACGCACGTTCGTGACTCTCCTATTCAAACTCGTTCATCAAAATGAACAAATCTTTTTCCGAGTCGTTTGGTTCATTCAACGAACGAAACGAACGAATTGACTCAGAAAAGATTCTCTTTTCGCATTTTTTCTCTGATTGGATCATAAACTAGAGCACTACGTACCGTTTCACGCTGGCGAACGGTCCCGGCTTCACTGTAATATGTACTGTTCTGAAATTACCACATGCTAGATGTTACACACATAATACTGTGCCTCTAGTAGATGTGCTCTGAATGGTTTGTATGATGGCATTAATATTGACTCATAGTTATCTTTGATCATCACACAGGAGACTGGCCAAGTCCACCTTGTTTCTGATTCCTCTGTTTGGGATGCACTACACTGTGTTTGCCTTTCTGCCAGAAAACACGGGTGAAATTATCCGATTCTACATTCGAACTCGGTCTGGGCTCCTTCCAGGTACAGCTGAATTTATCTTTTATGAAGACATGATCGGCTAAGTATTATTTTACAGATTAAATGTCTGATTTTATTCCTGAAAGTCTTTTTTCCCCTTCCCCCAGGGCTTTGTGGTGGCACTTCTTTATTGTTTTCTCAATGGAGAAGTAAGTATTCCCATAATGGAAAACATGATATTGATAAAATATATATTTAGAAAACGTCTTTAAGATGTTTAAACTGACTTTTTATCAGATGTTTGTACAGTACACATCATGATGCTTTCCAGACAAAGTGCTCTTAAAGGAGAAGTTCACTTTTGAAAAAAACTTTTGCTGATAATTTACTCACCCCATGTCATCCGAGATGTCCATGTCATTCTTTCTTCAGCTGAAAAGAAATTAAGGTTTTTGATGAAAACATTCCAGGATTTTTCTCCATATAATGGACTTCAATGGGAACCAAACGGTTCAAGGTCCAAAAGACAGTTTCAGTGCTAACTGCAAACTGTTCAAAGGGCTTTAAACGATTCTAGACGATGAATAAGGGTCTTATCAAGTGAAACGATCGCTCATTTTAAAAAATAACTAATTTTAACGTTTTATAAGCTCAAATGCTCGCCTTGCTCTGTTCTGTGATGTACGTTTGTGACTCTCCTGTTCAAATTCGTTCATCAAAATGAACAAATCTTTTTCTGAGTCAATTCGTTCGTTTCGTTCGTTGAATGAACCAAATGACTCAGAAAAGATTTGTTCATTTTGATGAACGAGTTCGAACAGGAGAGTCACGAACGTGCGTCACAGAACAGAGCAAGGCGAACATTGACAAGAACATGTCATGCATCTCTCCTCCTTCAGGTACAGGCAGAGTTGAAGCGCAGGTTATGGACGTGGCAGACCCAGACTCATCTGAGCCCCAGTAAAAAGCGTCGGGTCACTGTTACTCAGATCATGATGCATGAAACCGCTCATCCACAGACTGACATCTGCAACGGCTACATCACGTCTGTGTGAACACACACCTGGAGGGTGCAGGCGGAAAGACATGCTACTTCAAGAGCTTCCCGCTCCGCTCCGGAGAGTGGAAGACGGTCACATGAGAGGAAACAGGTACACGTGCAGCACTTATCAAGGTCATGTTGAAAACATCAGAGTTTTGGATTTGTAAAACTACAAGTTCATGACACAGGCTTGATTTGATTGAGGCTGATAATGAAAGTGGCCTGTTCCTGATGGTGGCTTTTTTTGGCAAATGGCTGATTAACATTCGGAAAATCTGATTGTATCAGTATTTGATTTTGGTATGTAAATGAGAGTGATTATAATCATCATTTCAAGTTAGATGAGCTATAATGCGCAACCTGTAAACTGCTAACACAATTCACATTTAGCAGTTTGGAGGCATTTTCATTTTTACAGTTATTAATAAGCTATTTATTATTGCTGATGGCAAGATGTTCCATAAAGATACAGGTTTTTACTTGTATGCCAATGCTTGTTTTTAACTTAAAGGAGTAGTTCACTTTAAAAAAAAAACTTTTGCTGATAATTTACTCACCCCCATCAAAGATAAAGAAAGGAAATTAAGGTTTTTGATAAAAACATTCCAGGATTTTCTCCATATAATGGACTTCAATGGGAACCAAACGGTTCAAGGTCCAAATGAGAGTTTCAGTGCAGCTTCAGGGCTTTAAACGACACCAGATGATGAATAAGGGTCTTATCAGCGAAACGATCGTCATTTAAAAAAAAAGTTTAAGTTTATAAGCACACCTTGCTCGCCTTGCTCTGTTCTGTGATGCACGTTCGTGACTCTGTTTGAACCCATTTATCAAAATGAACAAATCTTTTTTCGTGTAATTTGGTTCATTCAACGAACGAAGATGAACGAGTTGACTGGGAAAAGATTATGTTCATTTTGATGAACGAGTTCGAACAGGAGAGTCACGAATGCGCATCACAGAACAGAGCAAGGTGAGCATTTGAGCTTATAAAACTTAAACTTTGTTATTTATTTTTATTTTTATCCTTTGAACAGTTTGCACTGAAAGTGTCTTTTGGACCTTGAACTGTTTGGTTCCCATTGAAGTCCATTATATGGAGAAAAATCCTGGAATGTTTTCATCAAAAACCTTAATTTCTTATCGACTGAAAAAAAGAAAGACATGGACATCTTGGATGACATGGGGTGAGTAAATTATAAGCAAAAGTTTTTTTTTAAAGTGAACTACTCCTTTAAGAATTGTTTTTAAATGAACACCGTACATTGACCGAAACTGATAATTATTGTGCTTATCATCATATCGATGTATTTAAATAGCACTGTGGGATATAATATTGTCAGTTTGATTTTTAAGTGTGTACTTCTGTTCCAAAGATTGGGGTCAGTCAAAGTTTACACACATTTTTTTAAAGAAGTCTCTGCTGCTCACCAATGCGGTCCTTATTTAATAAAAATAATGGAAATATTGTGAAATATTACTTTTTTTTCTATATGAATATATTTTCAAATGTAATTTAATACAGTGATGTCAACACAGAATGTTCAGCATCATTATTACTATTATATATAAATTATTCTAATCTGCTGATTTGCTGCTCAAAAAACATTTATTATTATTATTATCAATGTTAAAAACCATTCTTCTGCTTCATATTTTTGAGGTAAAGCATTATACAGTTCAAAAGAACAGCATTTATTTAAAAATAAATCTTTTGCTACATTATAAATGTCTTCTTTACTGTCAATTTTAATGCATCCTCGCTGAATAAAAATAGCCTATTCATTTCTTTCAAAGAAAATTGTACTGACCCCATTCTTGTAAATGCTATTGTACTTCTGCAGACATTACCGAATACCAATAATAAGTGGAGCACTTAGACTTAAAAAATGGAATCTTCAGAAATGTCAAGTTATGTTACAATGTTACACCGAGAACAATGTTTACAGCTTTAAAAATATGTATTGAACTGTTATTTATTTTAACTTTGTACCCTTTTAGAGATGCTGCCAGTTTATTTTTATGTTTTTCCAACTGACACAGTTCTTAAATGTTTGGGTTTTGTACAAAATACTGTATGTATTATTTAAAATTACAGCTGACTATTTTAATATTTAATATATTTATGAAAATATTTAAATGTATCCAGTTAATTTGACTATGCAGGTTGTAGCTTATATTACTGTTAATACTTTTACTACTTTACTTGTTTTTTTTTTATTTCTAATAAAAAAGGCATTTGCATGGAGGTGTAGACCTTCCCTACACATTTGTCTTTTTGTCAAATTTAAAGGCGCAGAAAGCAATTCCTGAGAAACACTGTTGATGTTTGAAATCACCTCGAACGAACATGATCGGCTACAAGTGTTGTGTTGGTCAAATCAACACAGACAGATAGTATTTCCAAAATTACTTACTGTACCTTTAACAAAATTGATTTATTTTGCATAGTGCAGTTAAAGGAGTAGTTCACTTTTGCTGATAATTTACTCACCCCCATGTTCGAATCTTTTTCTGAGTAATTTGGTTAATTCAACGAACGAAATGACTCGAAAAAAGTTCATTTTGATGAACAAGTTTGAACAGGAGTCACGAATGCGCATCACAGAACAGAGCAAAGCGAGCATTTGTGCTTATAAAACTTAAACTTTTTAATTTATTTTAGAAATGGGCAATTGTTTTGCTAGATAAGACCCTTATTCGTCGTCTGGAATCGTTTAAAGTCCTTTGAAGCTGCACTGAAACTCTCATTTGGACCTTGAACCGTTTGGTCCCCATTGAAGTCCATTATATGGAGAAAAATCCTGGAATGTTTTAATCAAAAACCTTAATTTCTTTTCGACTGAAGATAGAAAGACATGGACATCTTGGATGACATGGGGTGAGTAAATTATCAGCAAAAGTTTTTTTAAAGTGAACTACTCCTTTAACAGCCAACCATATTTATACTGTATCTCCGACACATGTATAAAAAACTACACAAATTCCATAAATTCAAGAGTTGTATGTCAGAGAATGGAATTCAGACAAGTACAAAAATGTTCACAGTTCAAACATAGACATCATCTCTACATCGAAGCAGAAGAAACAGCAGGCAGCTTTACAGAGCGGCTGAATGTACAATACAGTTGTTGTCCGGGTGTTACATTCAGACTGAAACGAGTTAGTCCACAACATGAAGACGTCTCAAAGACACAATGAAACTGTGACAGACAACCCTCGTTCCTCAAATATACAGCGCTCGATTATTCTATGAATTAAAAGCGTCATCTACTGGCAGATAGATGTATTACAAGCACAAGAAAACACATCTGTAACAGCTTTGAGACATGGTCGTTACCTTCTGAGCGCTCACACTCAGAATGACGGCTGGTGTCAAGAACATAGAAAGCAGCAAAATTCTCTCTCTTTTTTTCATGCAGATATTTTAAGAAAGAGACACAGAGGGAGCTCGGCCCTCCCGTTACTATATCCAAACACATATGAAGCTCTATGTCTGTGACGCTCTGTTAGGATTTCACAATTTATTTCAACAGACAAGTTCACTATCACTGAGAGCTTGTTGAAGATCATTAATATTTACAGACTGAAAAGTGACGATAAGAAAATGAGTTGAGCACTCACGGAATATTTTATTTAAAGACTCCCCTCGTCTGCCATTGGTCGGGAAACAGATACAGCCCCGCCCCAATCTCATGCCATTGGTTGAGCTAATGTTGCTGTTTGTGATGCTGAAAACAAACATGTTTTGTATAGCACCAAAGAGCCGTAGTGTTTACAATTTTCAAGCAGAAGCCGGCTACAAATGACTTATAGTTGTCTCTAATAAAGGAGTAGTTGACTTTAAAAAAAAAACGTTTGCTGATAATTTATACACCCCCATGTCATCCAAGATGTCCATGTCTTTCTTTCTTTAGTCGAAAAGAAATTAAGGTTTTTGATGAAAACATTCCAGGATTTTTCTCCATATAATGGACTTCAAATGGGGACCAAACGGTTAAAGGTCCAAAAGACAGTTTCAGTGCAAATTGCAAACTGTTCAAATGGCTTTAAAACGATTCCAGACGATGAATAAGGGTCTTATCAAGCGAAACGATCACTCATTTAAAAAAAAAGAAAAAAAAGTTTGTTTTAGAAGCTCAAATGGTCGCCTTGCTCTGTTCTGTGATGCGTGTTTGTTTTTTATTAACGATTTAAAAAAAACAAATGTATTAAGCGAGCGATCGTTTTACTTTGATAAGACCCTTATTCGTCGTCTGGTGTCGTTTAAAGCCCTTTGAAGCTGCACTGAAACTCTCATTTGGACCTTGAACCATTTGGTCCCCATTGAAGTCCATTATATGGAGAAAAATCCTGGAATGTTTTCATCAAAAACCTTAATTTCTTTTCAACTGAAGAAAGAAAGACATGGACATCTTGGATGACATGGGGGTGAGTAAATTATCAGCAAAATATTTTTTAAAAGTGAACTACTCCTTTAAGAATATAACGTATTTCACATAAAAATTTTTTATATATATATAAAAAAAGGATCTGCAATTGTTGCCTCAACCGGGGTGGGGCTATTTTTATTCGCTTAATGAAAGATGTGGAGAGTGTATGAAACCTGTCATTATTTTGATTCTAAAACACATTACACGCTTCAACATTAAAATAAATACTAAGGGGGAAAAAACATACATTTTCCACACTGTTTAAAAGAAAGATCTGTGCAATCTGCACGACCATTACTTTCACTGTACATTTCAATAATTTCAACTCTGCCTCCAATGTGATACATCGACAACTGAGCTGCAACAAAAGCATATTGCACTTGAAAACTGGCACGTTCATAATCACAAGTTTTACATAAATCATTAGTACTTCATGTCGACTGCAAGTGTTGGCTAATGTAAAGAGAGAGTGCTGGTACATCCATCATTTACTGGCACATGTGCGTCTTTAACGTATACAGAGAATTTACACTCTAAAACTTCACAGCAGAGAAAAATACTGTAGCGGAAATAAACAACACCGTTAGCAGAGACTGTTGCCACTTTATACACTGATGCACGTTGTCCTCGTGATCAAACATGTTAAATGTGAGGGATAACTAATTATGATTGTCAGTCAGTGGTGATGCAATTTGGTTGGCTTCATAGATTGACATCAGAGATTGTACTTGTAAAGGGTTGGGGTTAACTCTCTCTCAAGATTTAAAGGGATAGTTCACTTTGAAATGAATTGTTGATGTGTTTTAGCTTACCTCAAGGGCATCCAAGATGTAGGTGTCCATTTCCGCAGTAGTTTCAATTTTGATGTTTTAGGTCAAACCGTTCATGTCCATCAGTCATATAATGGAGGTCTATGGTCACCACCTCAAAGAGCATGCACAGAGAAGTCCAAATTAAACATGATTTTGTCACGGGGTGGTTTTGGAAAGGAGAGCGAGGACTCAAATGCAGAGAATGGATGTTTAATGAAAAGTAGAAAATAAATCCAGAATATAACAAAACAAAACAGGTAACGGACCAGGTCAAGATTCAGAACACGAGTAGACATCATATATAACGAACAACCACAAGGAGATTAAATAGGGGAACAAACAAAGGAGGGTAATGACCAGGACAGGTGGGACAAAAAAAAAGATCATTTAACAAGATGGGAGGGGCTAGAGACAGGAGAGCACCAGAGAATGTCTAATTGAAGAGAATTGGCACTGGCTGGTTACTTGCGGTTTCTGGACTGGCTGCAGTAACACGTCTCTGTCCATGCGGGGGCGCTCGCGGTCAAGTGCAGAATGAATGGGAGTCAATGGGGTTTCACCTCCAGAAATCCACTTTTCTCAGGATGTAATTTTTTGTCAAGTAATTTGAAACATGCATTCAAAAGGGAGGGCTAAGATAATACACTCAGCTGAAAATTGCATTTTTAAGTTCACTTATCTGTTCTAAAAATCCGTTCAAAAATTAGCAGAATGCTAGCGTAGTTCCGGCCAACAACGGCCTAACCTGTAAGAAATCAAAAGGACATCAGTACTCGTTCATTCGACTTTTGGCCTATAATCTATATTGAACTTGCGGAATCAACAATAAAATCTATGTTAATTTAACGACAAGCAGGTGAAAGAGACACATTTAGCCGTTTAGCCCCATAGACTCCCATTCATTCTGCTCTCGCCCCGATCACCCCAGTGGAATTCTAATGGAACTGCAACCAAGATGATACACAATGGGGCTAATAGTAAGTGCCAAGGCTCTCCGTTAGACGGGCTCTGAGAGCACATGGCACAAGGAAACACATGACAAGCCATGTGCTCACAACAAACACTATAACACCAAAACATGACAAACCTGGAAATGTCAGAGCTCTGTCACCAAACCAAGACTGAAGTGACAGAACCGTGACAGATTTAATGACTCATAAATGTAAGTACACATTGATGGCCTAAGACACGAAACGAGCGGTTTGTGTGAGAAAACCCGTGCCTTCAGATCACTTGGACATGGCTGTGGCTACAAGAGGTAAAAACGATATAAATACTGTTCGTTTTATAACACAAACCGCTCGTTTCGTGTCTTAGGCCATCAATGTGTACTTACATTTACGAGTCATTAAATCATGTTTAATTTTGGACTTCTCTGTGCATGCTCTTTGAGGTGGTGACCATAGACCTCCATTATATGACTGACAGACAAGAACGGTTTGACCTAAAAATGTCAAAATTGAAACTACTGCGGAAACAAAGACACTTTCATCTTGGATGCCCTTGAGGTAAGCTAAAACACACCAAAAATTAATTTCAAAGTGAACTATCCCTTTAAAACGGTTAAATCAAAAAAATCTGTCATCGTTTACTCATCATCATGCCATTTCAAACCTGTATGACATACTTTTACCATACCATACAAATTATTTCATATGACTTGTGCACCATTTATGGTAGTAAAACGCGCTTTGTTAGACTTTTGGAGCTTGACGTACTGTATATTTTCATCCTACACTCTTAGAAAAAAGGACCTTTTATGCAAAAAAAATTATGATAATGACAAGAAAAAACCCTTTTGGCACAAAGGTTCTTTAAAGGCTATTATTCATTCATAAATTACATTATTCTGCAACATTTTGTAGTTGTAATTAAATTGTTTATTAAACTGTTGTAGTAACTTAATATCCCATTTTAATCACGCTGATTTTTAGAACGGCACTCTTCGTGTGATATTGATTAATTACATTTTTTAACCCCCAAATCTTGAATTTTGTGATCATTCATGCATTGCATTTTAGGGGTTCCAAATACGTAGCGCTTTAGAACCTTTTAAGGACATTTTCTTCTAAGAGTGTAAGAGGATAAACATTCAAAAAGTCTGATCGGGTCAGTACACGATGACAGAATCTACAATTTTGGGTGAAATACCCCTTTTACACTATCACATTTCATTCAGATGTCTCCTGTCAGCCCTAAAAAGCATTTATAATGCACCTGATAGTAGCGTAATGGCATTGATTTGCTCATCTCAAAGCTTTAGACATACTATATATGCATTCTAATACCACGTATAAATGAATATATTACTTTCGGTATAAATGAAAGATTGTAAAAGCAACCTAATCCACAATACTAACTGACTAATAATTAAATCAATACTGATTAATACTTAGAATAGATCCATCAAAGCTATTTTTGTGACCAACAGGCACTTCAGAATGAATCAGAGGGAATTGTGGGAACTTTTTTTGTGTGACAATCCTTGGTTTGTTTAAATTGGCTGTGTAGTTATAAAACATTCGCATGACAAGAAGAATACACCGTCTAAAAGCGAAATTCGAAACAACGTTTACATATAATCTAACGTCATGAGTCATTCATAAGTCTTTATATTATTGACATACTCTGTACTTACGGCTGATTGTAAAAAAATATGTTTTACAATCTCTGTGGAGAACACGGACTCAAATACACAGCATTTGAACGAGCAACACAAAGTCTGTACATTTTCTTTTATAGTGTACTTCTGATAAACACAGTAGCTTGCTGATAAAACAATACTTAAGTAGTCATGTTTTGGCACTTTATGTTATTATTTTTTCCAACACTGAATTGTAACCCGTCTCTCTTAAATCGTCTGTCTACGATTGCAAACTAGAAAGCAATGTGCTATTGGTTCGACAAAAATGAATGCATGAACGTTTCTCTAACCACAAACGATTCACATTCTCCATGGCTCATAATGCGATATGAAATTTCTGCTGCGATCTCATTTTGGCGTTTAGGGCAGCGGTGTGAAGCGTACAAGCCCCCGCTCTGCGTCATTATTGACTGAGAAAGAACGTACGACTCTTGCGATGAAATAACATTCTTTTATGCTCGTATGGTTTTAGATTAATTAGAAAGCCTTCAAAAAGTTGGATTATGGTCAAAAAGCTTTCTAACCTGAGCCGCAGCTTTTGTTCGCATTAGCTCAGAACAGTTTTGGCACTATAAATATATCCCTGGACGAATCTTTTCTAACCGATAATGGGTGATCCGTTCAGTGGACCTTGTTTGAAATCGTTAAAGAGAACTGATGAATAATTACTAGTTCTTCTCTCACTGGGAATGGCCGGCCCTACTGCAGGTGAAGAGGGTGAGTTGAGGGCGGGGCTTAGGGACGTGGGCCAATCAGACGTTCAGGTGGGCAGGTTGAGGTTGACCGTCTCGGCCAGTGGGCTGGACATGCGTATCTGTGAGCTGCTCTTGCTGAGGATGGACAGCTGCGTCCCCGTCACCCCACTGCTTGCTAGCGAAGGGTGACGCTGCTGCTTCAGGTCCACAGCAAAGTACCTGTTCACCGTCCAACTCCTCCATTTCCTCTTTATCTCCGACTGCACCTTTAGGGAGAAACTTGAAAAGGTCATTTTTTAATGTACTCAGCTGTAAGGGTGCACGCGTTCTCCACCAGTCCACACTCATGCTTTGCACGATGTCCTAGCCAGATGTGACACGTTCCAAGCATCAATTTTACTATCCTCACAGAGAGCCAAATCATAGCCAGTCAGAAGTCGTTTGATGTTTTATGTTCGGACCAATGAGATTTCACTATGGGCGGGGCTACCTACAGCAACATGAAATTGATCGCTTGTCACTATCGTGTCATGCCTGGTTAGGATATGGTAGTAACTAAAAATAATTGTTTATGTAGTAAAATTATTATGGAAATTATTGTGGAAATGTCTTGTTTTCTAACCAAAAACTGATTGCATGCATTTTAGAATTTCAAATGAAATGCTCTTACCTCTCCATTCAGAAAGCAGTACAGCACGGCCACCACAAAGCCCTGCATAGAGTTAATATTATTACTAAATTGCATTAAAATTGCATTCAAATAATTAAAGATGCATTCAATGACAGTAAAGACACTTGTAAAGTAACTCAAGATTTTAAATAAAGCTGTTCTTATGAACTTTCTATTCATCAAAAGAATCATAAAAATAAAAATAAATTATAAAAATTAATAAAAAAACTTTTTTCAACATTAATAATAATAAGAGCAGAAAATCGGAATATTAGAATGATTTCTGAAGGATCATGTGACAAGACTGGAGTAATGATGCTGAAAATGAAGCTTTGCATCACAGGAATAAATTTCATTTTAACTTATATTTAAACAAAAAACAGTTATTTTAAATTGTAATAATATTTCACAAAATGACAGTTTTTAATGTATTTTTGATCCACAGCATTTGATGCTTCTTTTAAAAACATTTTAAAATCTTACTGACCTCAAAATGTTAGTGTACACAAAAATAAAATAGTCTATGTATTCAATAAAGCTCTAAAACCTAATGAGCAGCCTCGTTGCCTACATAGGCGACTACCTTCTAAGGCAGCATGCTAAAAATGAAACAACACAAATAAAAATGAAGTGAATTGAAATAGGGCTGGGCAACGATATAATCGCATCCAGAATGAAAGTTTGTGTTTATCTCGATTAATCGCATCCAGAATGAAAGTTTGTGTTTATCTCGATTAATCGCATCCAGAATGAAAGTTTGTGTTTATCTCGATTAATCGCATCCAGAATGAAAGTTTGTGTTTATATATATATATGTGTGTGTAGTGTGTATAATTATTTTGTATATATAAATACAAACACATGCATGTTTATATTTAGGAAAAATGTGTTATTAATATATCAAATATTTATATTTACATATAATATTAATTATGTATAAATATATATAAAGTATATAGATGCAAATATTTCTTAAATATATACATGCATGTGTGTGTATTTATATATACAAAATAATTATACACACTACACACACATATATTATATAAACACAAACTTTTATTTTGGATGCGATTAATCGTGATTAATCGTTGCCCAGCCCTAAATTAAAACTTTCTACATAGGCATAAGAAACATATATCTCACACATGCTACACTCCACAAACCCAAACATCATACTCACAAATATTGGACACGTTGACTGAATAATTTATGCTTTCCCTTGATTCTACTTTTAACAAAGATTTTTTGAAATGCATTCTGGAATTAAACTGAACATAAACTGCAAAACCTTAGTTTCCGATCAAAGAAATCTGTAACGGATTTTTGTAATTTGAACAGTATTTTACCTTTAATATGTACAGTATAATACTGTTAAATGTGCAAACAGTATAATACTGTAAATAGCCAAGGATTATGGGAAATATGTGTTTACTACTGTAATTATTTTCTACTGTAAATCGAAAAAAAAAATCTAATTATGTAATAGGAAATCAATTCTATTACTGTAAATAAAAATACAGTAGTTGAATGAATACAATATACAGTATTATTCCTGTAAATTAAAATATGGTTATTGTACTGTAAATTAAAAATACAGTACTCATATTGTAAATATTAACACAGTATACAATTGTATTACTGTAAATGAAATTACAGTACTTATACTGTAAACACTTTTACAGTATCTAAGTTACTGTAAAATTTACAGCAACCTTTTTACAGTAATATCAATGGGATCACAGATATAATGAAGCTCATAGGGTTTTAAAGAGAGAACTAGTTTCCACAATACAATGGTAAATGATAAATGGACTGCATTTATAGAGCTTTAATAGACCCAAAGGCCACCAAAGCGCTTTATATTTTGTCTCACATTCACCCATTCACTCACTCACTCACTCATACACCGACGGCGCTAAAGTTTCTGCTGTAAAAGCAGATGCTCGTTACCTGGAAGGATCCCAGGCCCAGCTCAAAGACCAGTCGCTCCCGCCGGCTGAATTCCTCCGGGGCGAAGGCAAACACCGTGTAGTGGATTCCAAACAGAGGGATGAGGAGCAGGGTGGACCGTGCCAGCCGTCTGTCAACACACACACACAGCGCTTCAGACGGATGATTGAATCTCTCACCATGTCAACACACAGTTACTGGAACACACTGGAGATCAGAGCCATCCACAACAATCCTGCTCCTCAGGAAAGATGGTCTCTTTAATAGATCTATAGTTTCTCCTAGACAGTAAAGACAATAAATAGAGACCTGCTTCTCTTCTAAAACAACCCCAATAATCTCACATGTGTCTTATAGTCTAGACTGTGATCTCAACAATGTCTTAACAAAATACCAAAGTCTGCAATTAAAAATCCTTTAAAGCCAGATATATGAAATAATAATCTGAATATATATTTATTTTTAATGGAATGGTTTATTGAGCCTTAAAGGAGTAGTTAAATTTTGAAAAAAAACTTTTGCTGATAATTTACTCACCCCCATGTCATCCGAGATGTCCATGTCATTCTTTCTTCAGTCGAAAAGAAATTAAGGTTTTTGATGAAAACATTTTTAGGATTTTTCTCCATATAATGGACTTTAGTGGGAACCAAACGGTTCAAGGTCCAAGTGAGAGTTTCAGTGCAAACTGCTTTAAACGACACCAGGCGATGAATAAGGGTCTTATTAAGCAAAACGATCGCTCATTTAAAAAATATGAATACGATAATAATACGAATCTTTTTTCAAATCATTTGGTTCATTCAACGAACGAAACGAACGAATTGACCTGAAAAGATTCGTTCATTGAGATAAGCGATGGTTTCGCTTACATAATCCTTATTCATCGTCTGGAATCGTTAAAAGCCCTCAAAAGCCTGAATAAGCGATGAATAAGTGTCTTGTCTGCGATACTTTGAGACATGACTCAAAAAATGATTTGTTCATTTTGATGAATGAGTTTGAACAGGAGAGTCACGAACGCTCATCACAGAACAGAGCAAGGCGACCATTCGTGCTTATAAATCTTATAGTTTTTTATCTATTTTTTTAAATGACCGATCATTTCGCTTGATAAGACCCTTATTCATCATCTGGTGTCGTTTAAAGCCCTTTGAAGCTGCACTGAAAATCTCATTTGGACCTTGAACCGTTTGGTTCCTATTGAAGTTCATTATATGGAGAAAATCCTGGAATGTTTTCATCAAAAACCTTAATTTTTTTTCAACTGAAGAAAGAAAGACATGGACATCTTGGATGACATGAGGGTGAGTAAATTATCAGCAAGTTTTTTTAAAAGTGAACTACTCCTTTAAAGGGATGGTTCACTTAATATCATTTACTCACCCTAAAGTTGTTTCAAAATTTCTTTTTTCATCTGAACAGAAAAGAAGATATTTTGAAGAATGTTAGAAACCTAACAGTTGATGGACCCACCTTGACTTCCATAGCCATCAACTGTCTGGTTACGGACATTCTTCAAACTATCTTCTTTTGTGTTCAGCAGAAGAAAGAAACTCATACAGGTTTGAAACAACTTTATGTTTATGTGGTGAGTAAATGATGACAAAAATTTCATTTTTGGGTGAACTATGCCTTTAAATACACAGAGATAATGAACTGAATACAGACAGGTGTGCTCGTCGAATGAATGTCCGTGACAACTGATTAGTGGCGGGAAACTAGAACAAATGAAACAGGTAACAGAAAAATCCATGAAAAAGAAACTAAAGCTAAACTGAACATAATGGTGAAACTCATATGCATGTCAACAATTATTTCATTTTTCCCCTTAGAAAATATAGGAAGAACTAAACATCTGAGATAAAATAAACTGAGAACTCAACTATGCATCAAGAAATGTCTTTTTGTTAACTATATAATGCATTTAGTTCTCATCTAATAACAGAAAAAATGCTCAGCAAACATTTAAATCGGCTAAAAATGCTTCAAAACGTGTTGGCGGCTGTGTTTTGGGATTATGGTTTAAGCTGAGCTGGTAGACCATTTTGGATCAGCATTAAAGGGATAATTCACTTTGAAATGAATTTTTGGTATGTTTTAGCTTACCTCAAGTAGAGTTCTCAACGGGCCTGAAAATTATTACCCGACCCGACCTGGCCCGTGGCTTTTGAAGCCCGACCCGATGTAACCCGACACATCAACATGAATTATCCGCCCGAACCCGGCCCGCGGCCCGACTCGGACGCGCACGCGTTCTAGTACAGTCTATTGCCGTTGCAGCGTCTATTCATTCCGGTAAAATCACAAAATAAAATGAGCACAAACTTAGAAAGGTTGACTTACTAGTCCATCAACAGAGATCGCCAGGTCAGCATCACCGTTGCATCCAGTGCTGCTTTTGAGCTCGCGCCAATGAGTATAAAGCTCGACTGAGAGCGGGACTCCTGTCAGGTTTCTCACGCAGTCAGATTCTCTTTTCCTTTTCCTAGTCTTCCGACCGCGTTTTGAAACCAGCAGGCGGGCTACGAGTTTTGAAACAAAATAGACCTAGCCTACAAACATAATCATATGCTTATAATAGGCATCGTGGAGGAAGATCAGTGCGTCCACAGTGGATAGACTGAGGCGTGTTCTCCTCTCTGCCAGCCACCCGCGATGGACTTTGCACGCAGCAGCCAGACTTTCTTTACGGTGAACAGCAGCGATGATTATAATCATTTGTTTGTTTTTTTTACTGGGTGGAAAAGATTAAGCCCGAGGTCCAACCCCGAACCCGAGTAATTTGCTTATATTTTCGACCCTGAACCCGGCCCGAACCCGCGGGTCCCGTCGGGTTTGTCGGGCCGACTCAAACCCGTCTGAGAACTCTAACCTCAAGGGCATCCAAGATGTAGGTGTCTTTGTTTCCACAGTATTTTCAATTTTGATATTTTTAGGTCAAACGGTTCTTGCTCTGTCAGTCATATAATGGAGGTCTATGGTCACCACCTCAAAGAGCATGCACAGAGAAGTCCAAATTAAACATGATTTAATTACTTGTAAATATAAGTACACATTGATGACCTAAGACACGAAACGAGCGGTTTGTGTGAGAAAACGAACAGTATTTATATCGTTTTTACCTCTTGTAGCCACAGCCACGTCCAAGTGATCTGAGGGCACGGGCGCTTTGTGGCTGTGGTAACGAGGTAAAAACGATATAAATACTGTTCGTTTTCTCACACAAACCGTCGTTTTGTGTCTTAGGCCATCAATGTGTGCTTACATTTACGAGTCATTAAATCATGTTTAATTTTGACTTCTCTGTGCATGCTCTTTGAGGTGGTGACCATAGACCTTCATTATATGACTGACAGACAACAACGGTTTGACCTACAAATATCAAAATTGAACTTACTACTACACCTACATCTTGGATGCCCTCAAGGCAAGCTAAAACACATCAAAAATTAATTTTAAAGTGAACTATCTCTTTAAGTGATCTGCCATGTTCCAAAAACAAGCTGGACCACTTTAAGATGGTATTTAGTTAAATATACAGTATTTATCAAGGGTCAATAACCATAACTACTTGGCTGATTTGAACAGTTCTGGCATAGTTCACCTTGTATAAACCAGATTGGACCAGCTTGAACCACCAGTTCCAAAACACAGATGCAACTGCATTTTTCAGCAGGTAAAAGTCCTGTAGCTCACACAGTAAGGCATGGCACTAGCGACAGCATGGGCATGGATTCGATTCCCAGGGAATGCAACTGATAGAAATACATGTATGCAAACAGGAATGCAATGCAATTAAAGCATCTGCCAAACATGCAAATGTACAGAAAAGACCGAAACTATCAGCGGGGAATATTCACAGCTTAAAAACAAAAATGCATATTTGTTGGCCAACACAGACTCAGGCACACACATTCACACAAACAAACACACACACACACACACACACACTTACAGCGTGATGGTAGAAAGCTCTGACATCCTGCACGAATGCTGGGCGGCCTGTGTGGGCTCACTGAAGCATTTCTGTGCACAGCTGCTAAACACGACAAAGACAACAAACACTCTTTAGGACAGAACACACACGCACACACACTCATAAAACTGACCACACACAACAGACCTCAAGGACATTTCATAGCTCAAGCACGATACTGTAACAATAAATCAGGGCTTCGAAAGCTTTAAAAATACAGCAAAAGCACCATTAATTAAATATGGTAATCCTTGTGCACTAGATCATTTAGACTATCAAGACCCTTAACATAAAGTCCCTCTCAATAGACTTCAGGGTTTACTTCCTGTAGCTCAAACAGTAGAGCATGGCGCTAGCAACTCCAAAGTAAAGGCTTCGGTTCCCAGGGGAAACAAGAACTGATGAAATGTATAAGTTCAATGCAATCAATGTAAATCGCTTTGGATCAAACAAAGCATCCGCCAAATGCATTAAAGGAGTAGTTCACTTTTAAAAAAACTTTTGCTGATAATTTACTCACCCCCATGTCATCCAAGTGGTCCATGTCTTTCTTTCTTTAGTCGAAAGAAATCAAGGTTTTTGATGAAAACATTCCAGGATTTTTCTCCATTTAATGGACTTCAATGGGGTCCAAACGGTTCAAGGTCCAAATGAGAGTTTCAGCGCAGATTCAAAGGGCTTTAAACGACAGCAGACGATAAATAAGGGTCTTATCAAGCGAAACGATCGCTCATTAAAAAAAAAAAAGTTTTATAAGTTTTAAAATTTTATAAGCTCAAATAGTCGCCTTGCTCTGTTCTGTGATGCGCGTTCGTGACTCTCCTGTTCGAACTTGTTCATCAAAATGAACAAACCTTTTTTCAAGTCATTAGGTTCATGAAATGAACAAATCTTTTTTCGAGTCATTAGGTTCATGAAATAAACAATGGACAAATCTTTTTTTTTTCGAGTCATTAGGTTCATGAAATGAACAATAAACAAATCTTTTTTTTCCAAGTCATTAGGTTCATGAAATGAATGAATATTTTTTTTCAAAATTTGGTTCATGAAATGAACAAATATTTTTAGAGTCATTAGGTTCATGAAATGAACAAATCTTTTTTCGAGTCATTAGGTTCATGAAATGAACAAATCTTTTTTCGAGGTTCATGAAATGAACAAATCTTTTTTCAAGTCATTAGGTTCATGAAATCAACAAATCTTTTTTCGAAGTCATTAGGTTCAACAAATCTTTTTCGAGTCATTAGGTTAATGAAATTAACAAATCTTTTTTTTCGAGTCATTAGGTTCATGAAATGAACGAATATTTTTCCGAGGTTCATGAAATGAGCAAATCTTTTTTCAAGTCATTAGGTTAATGAAATTAACAAATCTTTTTTTTTCAAATCATTAGGTTCATGAAATGAACAAATCTTTTTTTTGAGTCATTAGGTTCATGAAATGAACAAATCTTTTTTTGCGTCATTTGGTTCATGAAATGAACAAATCTTTTTTCAAGTCATTAGGTTCCTGAAATGAACAAATCTTTTTTTCGAGGTTCATGAAATTAACAAATCTTTTTTCGAGTCATTAGGTTGATGAAATGAACAAATCTTTTTTCAAGTCATTAGGTTCATGAAATGATTCGTTCATTCTGATGAACGAGTTTGAACAGGAGAGTCACGAACGCGCATCACAGAACAGAGCAAGGCAACCATTTGTGCTTATAAAACCTAAACTTTGTTATTTATTTTTGAAATGGCCAATGGTTTCGCTAGATAAGACCCTTATTCATCGTCTGGTGTCGTTTAAAGCCCTTTGAAGCTGCACTGAAACTCTCATTTGGACCTTGAACCATTTGGTTCCCAATGAAGTCCATTATATGGAGAAACTCCTGGAGTGTTTTCATGAAAAACCTTAATTTCTTTTCGACTGAAGAAAGAAAGACATGGACATCTTGGATGACATGGGGGTGAGTAAATTATCAGCAAAAGATTTTTTTAAAAGTGAACTACTCCTTTAATGTGAATGTTAAGTCCTCACACAATGTGGCTTATCCAGAAAACAAAAACAGTCATTGTATTTTATCGATCAACACAACAATGATTCCTCCTGGATTCTCTCCTGGAATCAGCACACAACTAAAATTACTGAACAGAAACTACAACCGTTTCCTAACAACAATCAAAAAATAAGCGGCCTATGGAGATTTGTGACACTATGAAACATTATGCATGCAAAATGAATGCTACCGATTATACTATCAACACTGAAATGATTTCAACTGAATAATATTGTCCTTTTAGAGCTGCCATACATCACTGAATCGACTATTGTCCTGTTTATCACTATAAAACTGCTTTGAAACAATATGTATTGTATAAAGCACTATTTAGTATTCAATCTCATTTCAGCCACCAAGATCATCACAAGATACTCCATATCGACCAATCAGAGGCAACACACCAACAGTACGCTGTTTCCATGGTGACAGCTACTCACAGGTAGATGCTGGACTCGTTCCGCCGATGTCTGGAGACTGCAGCTTCTGCACCAGGATTATGATGATTCCAATGAAGAGGACAAAATTAATCTGGAAGCAAACGCATGCGTTTATTATGCCTCCCATTCACATACATTCATAATTTAGTATGTACGGTTTATTTATCCATGATTTAGCTTCTTTTTGTTATTCAAATTGCTTGGCTTACCATGATTGATGCCACAACAGGTCCCTTGATCACCCACCAGAGGGCAGTGTTATCATTCATGTCCCAGCAACTGCAGAAATACAATTGATTTAAGAAACTGGCTATTGGTTTGGTCACATGATTTAGCTTGCGGTATGTGCCAGATGAACGGCTACATTTGCCTAAATGCAAGATATTTGACAGCGCACACTGCCTGGAAAACTCACACAATACAATTTGCTCGAATCAAAATCAACCCTATTTATTTTCATTTTCTTACCATTGTAAAGCCTGACATATGAAATTATTTTTGGAAAAATTTGAATTCAGTTTATTGAACATTTAGACAAAATTAATGCATTTTTAAAATCTAAATAAAAACGTTTTAGTGTATTTAATGTCATATTTGATACACCAGGCTTTTAAGACTCATATAGTGAAAATATGGAGCTCATACTTCGAGGAGGAAAAACATCAAAATTTTAAATAATCTAAATCAGTTAAAGGAGTAGTTCACTTTTTTAAAAAAAAACCTTTGCTGATAATTTACTCACCCCATGTCATCCAAGATGTCCATGTCATTCTTTCTTCAGTTCGAAAAGAAATTAAGGTTTTTGATGAAAACATTCCAGGATTTTTCTCCATATAATGGACTTCAATGGGAACCAAACGGTTCAAGGTCCAAAAGACAGTTTCAGTGCAAACTGCAAACTGTTCAAAGGGCTTTAAACGATTTCAGACGATGAATAAAGGTCTTATCAAGCGAAACGATCGCTCATTTAAAAAATAAATAACAACGTTTACGTTTTATAAGCTCAAATACTCGCCTTGCTCTGTTCTGTGATGCGCATTCGTGACTCTCCTGTTCGAACTCATTTATTAAAATGAACAAATCTTTTTTCGTGTCATTTGATTCATTCAATGAACGAAACAAACTAATTGACTCGCGAAAGATTTGTTCATTTTGATTCGAACAGGAGTCACGAACGTGCATCACAGAACAGAGCAAGGCGAGCATTTGAGCTTATAAAACTTAAACTTTGCTATTTTTTTTAAATGAGCGATCGTTTCGTTGATAAGACCCTTATTCATCGTCTGGAATCGTTTAAAGCCCTTTGAACAGTTTGTATTTTGCACTGAAAATGTCTTTTGGACCTTGAACCCGTTTGGTTCCCATTAAAATCCATTATATAGAGAAAAATCCTGGAATTTTTAATCAAAAATCTTAATTTCTTTTCGACTGAAGAAAAAAGACATGGACATCTCGGATGACATGGGGTGAGTAAATTATCAGCAAAAGTTTTTTTAAAAAGTGAACTACTCCTATAAACATTAATTCGCATATCAGATATGATACAGCCCTTATAGAATTCATAAATGTCATATTGTGTATTATTATATCACATTACAGGCGTAAAATGAGTTACTCATTACTGACTAATGCACTCGCAGAATTAAACATGCAACATAGTAAGGTTATGTAATCTAATTTAAAACTTGTATTGTTTCATACTGCGTACATTTGCTTTAAATATAGTATGCAGTATACAGTATGTGCAATTATCATTACACTTGTATTCCTTTTTTATTCACATTTGTATTCCTTTCCAAACATTGTATTCCTTTCTTGTGACTAGTGACACTGCATACTAATAGTGTAGTTCATCTGCGTAGGCATCAGAGCAACCATTACAGTATATCACTTTTTGTTTATGCGGCATTACACGTACCCAGAATCATCAAAATGAAAGACGCAGAACAGCCCATATGGTCACACAAATGGTGGGCGTTCCTGCAAGTGTGAGAGGAAATCTGTCAGACCTCAAAGCTGTTCTCTAATGCATTTAGACCTTCAATATTAATGTATTACATATGCCAGCACAACAAATCACATCATAAAGAGCCAGTGGCCGGTTAATACAGACGCTGCACTCCATTTCCTTCCATATCTATGAGTGTGACACATAATCAATCACGTAACAATCCGTTTTCGCATGATGCATCGCTGTGACATACCCCAGCCGATGATGGTGTACCAGTAGAAGTAGCGTCTCTCGGGGAAGAAGGTTTCCACCAGCAGCGTGAAGAGATATAGACCTTCGATGAAGAGCCAGAAGTAGTTTGACATCACACAGTAATGGAAGAACACCATGACTGCCTTACACCCCACCTGAACACACAGAAACACATTTAGAAAAGCCAGTGGATCCCTGTTAGTATAGTCACTGTTTTCAGTGTCCTGTAATAATCACTTGATTGCATGTCACTACTTTAGCCATGAAAAACTGAGAGTTGAGCAATACTATCATCAATTATCAAAACAGATGGTTTCGAGGTAGTCGCATACTAACGATTCATGTTCAGTTAAAGTAATACTGTACTATATAACAGGCCATGCAAATGTTTTATACAGAATTTTAAATGTTCCCGCCCTCACAACACAATAATTCCCACGAACAACACATCTTAACCCTCTGGGGTTCTTCGTTTAACAGTCACACTCGGGACCTTCGGGTCAAAATTGACCCAAAGGGCGGGATTCATGTTTAAAAAAAGAAAATCATATTTTTATTTTTTTTCTTGTTTTTTATAATATTTTTTTCTTTTCTTTTTTGGTGTTTTGAGAAAATTCAAAAATATAAATATATATATATAATTAGTATTAATGCAAGAATTATGGCCAAATTTCCCCCCATTGAATATAATAGAAAAAAATATTTAAACATTATTTTTTTTAAAGCTCTATTTCATTTTGGAGTCAAGCCTAGGCCTCATAAAAGCAATTTTTGAAATTAGATGGATGCCATCTCGTGGACAAACTGAGCTTTTTAAAAATAAAAAACATGTATAATCTGAATTTTTTGGTGTGTTTGTGTATAAAGGTGTGTTTGTGTGTGTCTGTCTGTTTTGCACTCTTGATGTTTTATAGATTCACCCCATCACTGTTGTGTGCTTTTTTTCCAAGATCGTCTGCTGATTTGTAGATTGTACGCACATAAAACTCAGTATTTTCACATTTTTGCCAATTTCCCATTCATTTCCTATGCGGGTCATTTTTGACCCAAAGGTCCTGAGTGTGACTATTTTTTTTTACGACCACTTAGACTTTTCAAGTCCTGTCCCCAATTTTTTTGGGTGTTCATATACCAAGTACCATTAAAGTCACCAGTTTCTGAACCATTCCGGTGAAGCTACGATTTTTAACATATTTTTTTTAAACGCTTCGGGTCATTAATGACCCAAAGAACCCCAGAGGGTTAAAAGGAGTAGTTCACTTTTAAAGTTAGTTCACGATCGTTTTCGCTCGGATAAGTACCCTTATTCATCGTCTGGTGTCGTTTAAAGCCCTTTGAAGCTGCACTGAAACTCTCTTTTGGACCTTGAACCGTTTGGACCCCATTGAAGTCCATTATATGGAGAAAAATCCTGGAATGTTTTCATCAAAAACCTTAATTTCTTTTCGACTCGAAGAAAGAAAGACATGGACATCTTGGATGACATGCAGGTGAGTAAATTATCAGCAAAAGTTTTTTTTTAAAGTGAACTACTCCTTTAACGATATAATACAATACAATAAAACTGTCAGATAAGGTCTGATATTTGGCAAACATGACACTGCCAATTACACTAGCAGAAAACACATACTTATGCTAAAATCACCCTAAATAGAGGGTATGCGTGTGACGTCACTGTCGGCCGGAGTGCCTGCAGTTCCTCACAGTGAGTGGCAAAAACACTGACGTAACACTGACGTATCTGTGATGCATCCTTTCGTCTGAAAGATGGCATGTACCCTGTACATTTCAATTCACAATATATATCCCGCTATGTGTCAGAACACCCTGAAGTCTTATGTTCATCAGTTACCCTCTGAACCAATTCAAAGCTAAGTGATGTCATTAGCACGGCCTCTGATTGGCTGGGGGAAGAGCTCAAAGCCTTCATTCAGGTGTATAATGAAGAGCGTGCACGTTTTGATAAGCTATTCATATGCTAATACGGAAATAATGGAATATTTCCAGAGCTCGCTGAACTCGGCGTCATGATAATTACAGCTGTTTGTCAGGCACAGATGGGGAAACAGAACATGTTGCTGCAGAACGTGGGCTCTGAACATAAACGGATCGAGTTATTATTAGTCTGTGGGTTTCACATGCAAATGTCATCCAAGACCAACCGTTCAATCTCGTAATCCGTTTGTGGGCGATCCACTGTGAAAGAAAGCTTGTAGATACGGTGATGCATTGCTGCCACATACATATTATTTTTTCCCCTCAATTATGTCGTAATAACGAGATCTGTATGTCGTAATAACGAGATCTTATGTCGCTTAAACGACATATTTCTCAATAACTAGATCTTATGTCGCTAAATACATATGTCTCGTTAAAACGACATACTTTTCTCGTTATAACGAAATATGTAGTTTTAACGACATAAATATCTCGTTATTTCGACATAAATATCTTGTTATTTCGACATAATAAGGGGACATTGTAATATGCATTAAGCTACATTTAGCGTTTTTATAATGAGTTTCTAAGGGAGGAAAATTAAACGCTTTGCATTTATATTAGCTATCTGATTTTTGTAGTATACTTTATTATGATTTTAGTATTAATAATGCACGCACAATTATCCGTGAACTTGATAAATGTATGTTTTCATTAGGCTACTATATCCACAAACAAATTGCTTTCAGTTATGTGTGCAAAATTCAGAATTTAACGAATGTGCAGCGATTTGTACAAATAGAGACTGTTTGTGTAATACATTTGTTTTATTTTGTATTAGTGATAATTTGCGCGTCCATTTATTGAGATCTCATTTGACGGCAATTTGCTTAACGTGTAATTAAACGCGTTGAGTTTATATTCTGAGCTCAGCAGATTTGTACATATACTTTATGATTATTTACTGTGGTTTGAACACTGTCCGTTATGTTAAGGTTTGTATTCATTTCAAGACTGGGAATTAAAGAACGCATTGTAGTTATGTTGGGACATTCTAAAACGCTTAACATTAAAAAGGCTTAACGTGGATTTAAGCGCGTTGCATTCATCTGGGCTCATTTATTTTTTTTGCACATAGTATAGCTGATTAATATGATGTTTACGAGTTTGGTCTTTGAATATTACTGTCTTAGAACATTAAGCCACGTTAAGCCTTTTCTAATAACGGTTTTCTATGGAAGGAAAATGCTTAACGTGTAGGCTAATTAAACGCGTTGCGTTCATATTCTGTGCTCATGATTTTTTTTTGCACAACACAAAGTATAGCTTATTAATATGATGTTTACTGAGTTCGGCTCTTTTAATATTACTGTCTTAGTACAGTAAGCCACGTTAAGCCTTTTATTAACGTTAAGTGTTTTAGAATGTCCCAATAAAGGGACACGCAAATTATCACTAATACAAAATAAAACAAATGTATTTTATACACAAACAGTCTCTATTTGTACAAATCGCTGCACATTCGTTAAATTCTGAATTTTGCACACAACTGAAAGCAATTTGTTTGTGGATATAGTAGCCTAATAAAAACATACATTTATTAAGTTCACGGATAAGTGCGTGCATTATTAATACTAAAATCATAATAAAGTATACTACAAAAATCAGATAGCTACGTCCAGAATACTGAACGCAAAGCGTTTAAGCATTTTCCTCACATAGAAACTCATTATAAGAACGCTAAATGTAGCTTAATGCATATTACAATGTCCCCTTATTATGTCGAAATAACGATATATTTATGTCGTTATAACGAGATATTTATGTCGTTAAAACGAGATATTTATGTCATTAAAATGAGATATTATGTCGTTATAGCGATAAAGTATGTCGTTTTAACGACATAATCCGTTATTACGAGAAAATATGTCGTTAAACGTAAGATTTCGTTATTACAAGAAAATATGTCGTTTAAACGACATAAGATCTCGTTATTACGACATAAGATCTCGTTATTACGACATAATTGAGGGGAAAAATGATATGTATGTGGCAGCAATGAGTCACCGTATGTAGAGACGCCGAAACTAAAATTAAAGTTTTAATTTAGCCGAAAAATTAAACGGTTAAAATTAATCAATTACATCATCAAATTTATTTAATAATCAGTACTCATATCAATAAATAACGAGTTGCACATAACACTGTTTTTCTACAACAATTCATTGTAGAAATATAAACGTTTAAATGGTGGCGGTAAAAGTTTTCATGGATACAAGAGGTAAAAATGATATAATATACACACAAACCGCTCGTTTCGTGTCTTAGGCCATCAATGTGTACTTACATTTACAAGTCATTAAATCATGTTTAATTTGGACTTCTCTGTGCATGCTCTTCGAGGTAGTGACTTGCATTATAAGACTTGTAAATGGCTTCATTGTGTATTAGTGAACATCATTTTAATCAGATTTGTCGTTGTATGCATTAGCATTAAAAACAAAATGGCAGATGTGCATTACTCACAGTATGAACAAAGCAGTCGTCACTGTCCTCCTCGGCGTACAAAACCCCGTCTTTAATAAACACAGAGATGGCTCTCAGCATGAAGGACACAAACAGGTTCATGTGGATGAAGTTCCTGGTGCAGTGAAGCTTCCTGTCGACAGACGTTCAAAGGAAGGATTACGCCATTATATGAGATTGAAATTCGAATGTGTTTGGGTGGGAAGCTGAGGGTCCGCATCAATGACTGTGTAAACACTCATCAATAGTTCTTTTGAAGCCCATTATCATAATTTACATTATACGTAGGTTCTTCAGATCACTCTATTTGGTTTCAGGGTACTTTAAAGAAGGATTTCTAAAAAAAAAACCTGAAAGAAAACAAAGAACTCAGTGTATCTTGAAAAGCTTCTTCAATTGAACCAGGCTGTAAAATCCTTTTTCATTGTAATTGGAATTACATTTGAATATATTCCATATTATATTGAAAATATAAAAAGGTCAATGTTGTGTGATAACACTGCTTTAAAACTGACCTGAAGCGGCACAGAATGACCATAGCTGTGGTCAGAGACACTAGAGACGTGCTGTAGCCCACCGTATAGAGAGCCTTCACAGATGCGTAGTACATGTCCTTGAAGGGAAGAGAAAAACAAAATGACTTTTGGTTAGCAGCCATTTTGCAAAGGTTTTTGTTTTATTCCATTTCTTTGAGTTGAATACAGAGCATGCACTGTCCTAGAGTAAATACTTACCACAAATTAGATGAATAAAGTAAAATACTATGCAAATACGACATTACCCCTACTTTAAGAATTGGTCTAATTTAAAGGTACAATATGTAGGATTTTTGCAGTAAAACATCCAAAATCCACTAGGCCAATTATTTTATTTTTTGAAATTTCTCAATTGTTTCAAACTATTTGTAAACCGTGAGAAAATGATGATTTTAACCAAGGAAACGGGTGAGTGACCAGGTCAATGACATCATATCCGCGTTACCGTCGGTTTCCGCCAGGTTTGACCTTGCACTGTAATAGTAACCATGGCGACAGACGTTGACAATCTGGGTTATTGCCGTTATGCCTAGCAGGACGCTCATTCTGTTGTTGTTTTGTTCAAACATTTGACGGCTTATAGCGTCGAGTTTCTTAACTTTTTGCCGACTGAAAAGGAGAGCCGTGGAGAGATGCTTCGCCATGCTTTTATTGTTTTGATTTCATCATTGTAGCTGAAATGACTGGGTGGGGGGGGGGGTTGTGTCGCCCAGATTTGCTTTCCCCGGTCTGCATTTTCACCAGACGTACGTTCTTCTTCCACACAAAAACAGAATTTCAAACCAAATATGTAAAATTCCACGAAATTCCGCGTTAATTGGCTAATTCTGCAATTTCCGTTCCGCGAAATCATAGGGTCCTACAAGTGAGCAAATGTGCATAAAACTAATCAGTGATATTTAGTTCAACATGATGAAATGTTAGAATATAATCTGTAAGTTATTCTAATGTTGATCTAGCTTAGTCTCAAACAACCAACACACAACCTGAACTAACAACATTCAACACACAAAAATGTCGTTTAGTGTGATAGTGTGTTAGAGCAAGTGAAACAGCTGCTGCGTTACCTCAAGTTTAATTCGTCTAATGAACTAACCTGTGAGTATTAATCCAGCACTTGAGTGAAGTTTGGTTGAATGAAATGTCCTTATCTCTTTATTGTGGGACTCGCGTTGCGTTTTGCGCTGGTATACGTCTAGCAATCACAACCTGCTTCATACCCCAGTCATGTTAAAAACATATTCACTCATCCATAAAAGATTCATAAGCTTGACAACAAGATCCATAATTCAGCTTAATGCGGAATATGCGTCATTAATATACGCCTTCGTCATTGTAAGAGGTTAGCGACCCCTGGTGGTGAAAAATCCTGCATATTGTACCTTTAAAGGCGCAGTAAGCGATTTCTGAGAAACACTGTTGATATTCATTGCTCCGCCCCCCAAATGCATGAGCACACAATGCAAGAGTGGACGTTTCTTTCTAAGCTGAAACAAAGTAAAATAATGCTTCATGAAAAGCAAACGCGAGCGTACGACAAGAAAGAACAAAACGTGAATATTTAGTACACAAGACACAAGCAAACGTTGGTTGTTAGAAGCTAGCAACACATTAGCTCCAAAACTGTCCTGTTACTATTTCTAACATTACAACAACAGCATATCTTGCTTCTGTGAAACATAGTAAAACCAATGTTACTCACATATGGAGCAGAAATAACACAACCTCAGGGGCTGTTTTCAGGCTTTGAACAGCGTTTCTCAGAAATAGCTCACTGTACCTTTAAATAATGGGGGTCTCTTATAACCCTAAATAACTATGGTGGTTATTGGTGACCATCATAATCCGAATCGTTTCTATGATTAAGATTTCAGTCAGATGAAATACTCACAGGGTTGGTTGAGTTGTCACCAATACAGGCATCAACATAGTGAGGAAACGGTTCAGACCATCCGAACTCTGTACAGTTTCTGCTGATCTTGCCAAGCCCTGAAATGCAGTAGGGCAACAACCACAACAACCATAAATCAAATGTGTTTCTCACTTTTCAAAAAACCTGTAAGCAAATTTTCTGCTGTCAGCAGAACTGCAAGAACAAAAGCGTACATACATCACCACATACATTTAAACTGACTGACTCATGATCTCACATAGCTTACAATGTAAAAAGGTTGCTGTAAATTTTACAGTAACTTACTGGCAGCTGGAAAAAGTGTTTACAGTATCAGTACTGTAATTTAATTTACAGTACGACAATCATATACTATATTAATATTTACAGTATGAGTTCTACATTTTTTAATTAACAGTATAAGTGCCATATTTTAATTTACAGGAATAATACTGTATATTGTATTCATGAGTACAACTACTGTATTTTTATTTACAGTATTAGAATTACTTTCCAATTACATAATTTGATTTTTTTTAATGATTTACAGTAGAAAATAATTACAGTAGTAAACACATATTTTCCCATAATCATTGGCTATTTACAGTATTATACTGTACATATTGCAGTAAAATACTGTTCAAATAACAAAGGATCATTGAAGGATCATGTGACCCTGAAGACCCTGGTGTAATAATGCTGAAAATTCATCTTATAAAATATAATTATATGTATAGGTATACCAAAATATGTTGGTAACACTTCAAAATAAGGTCTCATGAGTTATTGTTAGTTAATGCAATGAGCAGTTTTTATTCATCTTTTTGCAGTATTTATTCAAGACTTTGTACTTTTTAAATACATTAATAAAGGGTTTTTAAATACATTACTGCGGTATGAATGTCTCTCACCCTCCTCTGGACTCATGAAATCAAAGAGCTCGGGACAGTTGACCTCCACGACCTGACCGACTTCGGCCGCCTGCCAGCAGGTCAGGTTGTCCCACTCCCATGGACACTCTGAAAAAAAAAAAACAGTTTTCACATTAGTACACCTCACATCTGACAGGAGCTACACTGTATCAAATTTCTAAGCACCCCAACTAAAAATTTTATAAATTCTATCTAAAATCAAAAATTTTCAATTGGCCCAAGTAAAATTCTGCAAATTTAATTTAATTAAGTGTTTTATGCGCATTCGTGACTCCTGTTTGAACTCGTTTATCAAAATAAACAAATCTTTTTTCATGTCATTTGGTTCATTCAACGAACATAATGAACGAATTGACTCAGGGAAAGATTCGTTGCATTTCGAACAGGAGACTCACAAACGCGCATCACAGAACAGAGCAAGGAGACCATTTGAGCTTATAAAACTTTGTTAATTATAATTTTTTTAAATGAGCGATCGTTTCGCTTGATAAGACCCTTATTAATCATCTGGTGTCGTTTAAAGCCCTTTGAAGCTGCACTGAAACTCTCATTTGGACCTTGAACCATTTGGTTCCCATTGAAGTCCATTATATGGAGAAAATCCTGCAATGTTTTCATCAAAAACCTTAATTTCTTTTCGACTGAAGAAAGAAAGACATGGACATCTTGGATGACATGGGGGTGAGTAAATTATCAGCAAAAGCTTTTTTAAAGTGAACTACTCCTTTAAGGACTAACATATTAACTAATGTTTACAAATGAAACCTTACTGTAAACTAAAGTATCGGTAACACTTTACGGTAAGGTTTCATTTGTAAACATTAGTTAATGCATTAGCTAAAATGAAGTAACGATGAGCGATATTTATATTTTAAAGCATTTAAGAATATAATTGCTCATTGTTTGTTCCTGTTAGTTCATAATGTTTATAAATACAGTAAATGCACATTAAGTAAAATAAATGCTTAAAGTTTTGTTCACTGTTAGTATATGTTAACTAATAAAGCCTTACAGTACCTTCTAAGATACCAGTAAGAGTTTTCTTTCATCATGGTATTTCCCACTGAAACAATATTTCTACCACAAACAGCACTGAAAACAAACTCTTTTTGAATATAAATCCAAGTCTTCCTGAAAACATCAATGCCCAATTACATCTGGACTCCTGACATTATAACAGATGTCTCAGTTTAATTCTCAATTATACCGAGGCCTTTCTAAGATTAGCTCTTGAGGGGACGCCAAGGTGAATGTGAATGTAACCAGCAGGGGGCATCAGCACAGGTTCCTGTGACTCAGGGCATGCCTGAGGACGTGAACATGATCAATATGTGATATGGATCAGAATCCATCACATTCAGAACTGCATTTGACTCCTCGTTCCCCTCAGCTCATTACCGAAATGATTCTAGAATTAATTACAGAATGTTTTCAATCAATCTTGTGGCAAAGATGAAGGAAAGATGAAGGAAAGAACATGGAGATCCTTGATGTATCAACAACAGCAACAAAAACGTCAGCAGATTTTGATTTGAATGTGTCTATTTATGTTCATTAACATTTATTCTATTGCAAACCGTTTCATTCTATTGTATAATGAAAGAAAAATTTAAGATCGAAAAACTATTAACTGATTTTCAACAGCAGAAATGAAAACAAACATCTCCGTCTCCACTAAAGGCAGAGATCTGAACACTATAAATAATAAATATAAATAAATAAATAAACAAACACTGAGTCAACAGAAAAAAAAACTAAATTAATTAAATATTTTCCTAAAGCCACCAAACGGCGGTTTTAGGAAAACAGAGCACGGTGGGCAGTATGTAATGATAATAAATATAGGAGGACTATGTCAAAGGATTTGTATTTGCACACTTCCTGCTACCAGCAGGTGGCGCTATTGCTATAACCAAATGAGCATGGTCATGTGTTCAGGACATGACTCTTATCAAACATGTGAAGTTTGGGGCAGATTCGGACATTGTATGCCTGAGTTACTGCAGGCTGTCTGTGGTTGCCTAGCAACACCGGAACTGCAAGCAATATTGAACTATATGACATATTCATGCACAAATCACCAAAAGGGTGACATTGGGTGTACATTTGTCAGGCCGCCAAGGGCACACCCTTCAACGAAAACTCAAGATCTTCGCAATTTAACGTCGCAAAGGCCTTAAGATTACACTCACCAAATTTGAAGAGGATCAGATCAAATTGTAGGAGGAGTTCGTTAAAGAACAACATCAGGATATTACGAAAAATGCACAAAATCTAGGAGGAAATTCAAAATAGCTGACTTCCTGTTGTGTTTAGGGCTATGTTCCAAGAGACTTTTTTGTAGGTATTGGGTCATTACATGTATGTACCAAATTTCATACCTGAGCAAAATGTGGGGGGCAATAATTTAGACCCAGACAATTTTGAAAACCATATCACACGTAAATTTTCACCACTTCTGAAGCATGTGAAAAGTTTAATGAGTTTTCAAGCATGTTTAGGCCCTCTTAAAAGTTATTCTTTTAAGAGAAGAATAATAATAATAAACAGAGCAAAACAATAGGTTCCTCTCACCATCGGTTTTTGGGCCCTAACACACATATTGGGGATCCTTGTTTTATGGGGACTTTCCATAGACATAATGGCTTTTATACTGTACAATGTGTATATTCCATCTACTAACCCAAAGCCAATCCATCACAGTAGACTTTCTGAATTTGTATAATTTAAAAAAAAATACTTATATGATTTATAAGCTGCTTTCCTCATGGGGACCAGAAATATTAGGTTTTCAGATATTGCCATAATGTAGGGTTTCCTTAAGCCAAACACACGCACACAATAACACAATCTCTATCTTTAATATTTGTTTCATTCTGAAGCAACATTTAAGCAATACTTTCCTTCTGGGAACTCTCCATGGAAAAATAACATTTCTACCGTTCATTTCACAGAATCGGTGAAAATTTCTATTAACACGATTATAATTCATGAACATGTGGTTAGATGTTTTGCTAACTCACATGAGAAAAGAACAATGAATCACGCTGTTGTTCAGAGGATGGAATGATGTCAAAGTTACTTTGGCCAAGAGCCTGATTAACTAAAAGTTGTATATTAAGTTTGATTAGGGTCTCTAGAGCAACATTCAGTTTCTCTGAGTCTGCACACACACACAGCCTGTCTGTTATTTCTATTTGAGAGTTAATATGTGAACTGAAAGAGGAGAGCATAGGTTTTGTCTGTCAGGTGGCACATGTTCTCACAGACTCTCCAACCAATCTGGTCATAAAGCCAATTACGTGAAAGGCCAAACGAGAGCTCGCTAAACCAGCGGGAGAGAGCAAGAGAGCAACAGTGAACTAACCAGACACAGATAAAAGTGTTCATATTGACTCTGAATCATTTCTACTGAAAACAGCTTTAGATGAACACATCTGCTCATTTCAGAGACTTGACTCACTGCTATAAAGGTCATTGCTAAGATCATAATCAGTTTATTGGTGAGATTTTGCCGATTGGACTCCAAGGCAAATTAAAGTGTGATGTCATTGATGAGTCATGAGCCCAAAGGGCATCCTGCTGTTTTAGCATAAACGTCATTAGAGAGTCATTCATACTAAAGAAAGACAAAGAAAACACATAGAATAAGCAGTTAGTATACTAAAACATTTAAAAAGTTTGAAAAAATAGCATGCGAAGAAGCATTCAGCAATGACGAAACAGTAGTATAACTAAAACCATAGAAACAAAAGCTGAAATAAAATAAAATATCTAAAAAAAGTTTTCATTTAAAGTGACAATGGAAAGATACCTTTACAACCAACTAAAATATACAAGTTGATGTACTAAAATCACTTAAACTAAAACATAACATATAAAACATAAAATATATTTTAAAGAAATAAAAACTAATACTATGCACCTTAAAATATAAAAATAAAACCTAATTCAATAATAAATACTACAGTATAAAACTATAATAGTAAATAATACCTGAATAATTCATTTTACATACTTTTATTTCAAAAGTGTTCCAATTCATCATCTTTCAAATTGGACATTATATTTTAAGATCCTTTGAAGATTTTTTTTTATCCCAATTCTGACTCAATGAAGTTGAACTCAATGATCAACTTGAGTAGCGGTCAATGGAGGGACAGAAAGCTCTCAGATATTATTAAAAACATTTGTGTTCTGAAGACGAACGAAAGTCTTAAGGGTTTGGAACGACATGAGGGTGAGAAATTAATGACAAAATTTTGGGTGAATTAACCCTTTATGCCTCGTCTATGAAACCGGATAGCATAACTATCTACTACCTAGAAGCAACAAAAATGTTTTAATGGTTTTAGTTATAATAATAACAACCCTGTTTTAACCCAAACAAATAATGAATCAAGAATAAAATCATTAAAAAATACAGTTGATACTGCTTCCTTTGATAATTGACAGCAAAATGATGATTAAGTGCTGCTTATAGTCCAAATGATACCAGTATCGCTCTCGCACACTATCTCTTTTGTTTTCTCTGTCTCATTTTCTCTCTCTCACACACTTGAATTTTCTGTCTGCATCTGTCAATCTCCTTCTCTCCCCCTCTTGCAAACGTGGCTGTTTTATTTCCGTCTGAATGATTTTCTGCCTGCGCAGCGATGAGCCTGCTGTGCTTTAAGGAACAGGAGAGGATGAGGATCAATGAAGCAGATGCAAACAGGCTGCACACAGAGGTCATTCCTCCACAATCCTCACGTGTACAAATCTCACTCCAATATATGCACAAAATATCAAACCAAGGAGCATTTACTCTAAAGAAAGATTACGTAAGCACACATTTCAAACTAAATACACTACCGGTCAAAAGTTTAGGGTCGGTAAGATTTTTTATGTTTTTAAAAGAAGTCTCTTCTGCTCACCAAGGCTGCAATTTTTTGATAATAAATACACAAAAAACAGTAATATTGTGAAATATTATGACAATTTAAAATGACTTCTTTTATATATTAAAATGTAATTTATTCCCCTGAAAAAAAGCTGGATTTTCAGCATCATTACTCCAGTCTTCAGTGTCACATGATCCTTCACAAATCACTCTAATATGATGATTTTATGCTCCAAAAAACATGTATGATTATTATCCATGTTGAAAACAGTTTTTTACATTTTTATTTCAGGATTCTTTGATGAATAGAAAGTTCAAAAGAACAGCTTTTATCTGAAATGGAAAGCTTTTGTTACATTAAACACTACCCTTTAAAAAGTTTGGGGTCAGTAAGAATTTGTATTTTATTTTTGGGGGCAATAAATAAGAAATCAATACTTCTATTCATCAAGGATGAGTTACATTGATCAAAAGTTACAGTAAAGACATTTATAATATTAGAAAAGATTCTAATTAAATAAATGCTGTTCTTTGAACTTTCTATTCATCAAAGAATCCTGAAATAAAAATGTAAAAAACTGTTTTCAACATGGATAATAATCATACATGTTTTTGGAGCATAAAATCATCATATTAGAGTGATTTGTGAAGGATCATGTGACACTGAAGACTGGAGTAATGATGCTGAAAATTCAGCTTTTTTTCAGAGGAATAAATTACATTTTAATATATATTAACATAAAAAAGTCATTTTAAATTGTCATAATATTTCACAATATTACTGTGTTTTTTGTGTATTTTTTATCAAAAAATTGCAGCCTTGGTGAGCAGAAGAGACTTCTTTTAAAAACTAAAAAAAATGTAGGGTCGGTAAATCTTACCGACCCTAGACTTTGACCGGTAGTATTTTCACTAAAGAAGTTTGTTTGTCAATTGATCAAATGCATTCAAAGGTGTAAACTCAGATTTGCCTTGAGTTCACTAAAACCATGTCAGTCAGCGATAAGGGAGCATGAGTATTTTGCAGCTATAACATTATCCTCCCCCAGTAAGAGCTCTCAATACAACAAGGTCTTCAATTACTGCAGTTTTAATGGTTTTCACATATCTTGAAACTGACGCCTAATTCTCAGCTGGTAAGCATGTTGCTCTTCGTTGCGGTTGAGGGCACTATTGTCGTCTAATTAGCTTAACCGCCCCCAGAGGATGCTGATTGGATGGCTAAAATATTCCAAGAATTTAATGGGCTTGAAGTGAAACATGAGGGAGATGTGCCTCAACACACGAAGCCAAACATTTTACCTCCTTGTACATCAAAGTTGCCAGTTTATTTTGCACTTCACAGTGCTTTTTCAATTTAAAGGGATACTCCACTTTTTTGGAAATAGGTCATTTACAACTCTCCCAGAGTTAAACAGTTGAGTTTTACCGTTTTCGAATGTATTCAGACGATTTTCTGATATTTAGAAGAATATCAGTAACCAGACAGTTTCTGGTCTTATTGACTTCCATAGTATATTTTATTTCCTAATATTCCTAATATAACCAGAATATCAGTCTGGTTACTGATATTCTTCTAAATATCAGAAATTCGGCTGAATGGGTTTGAAAATGGTGAAACTCAACTGGTTAAATCTGTTGTAAAAAAGTGGAGTATCCCTTTAAGACTGTTGTGTGGAAAACTTTGGTGACACTGTACTTAAAGTCTTTACGCACAATGCATTATAAAGATATTCATAATGTACTGCACTATATCTTGCCATAAATAATTGTTACCAAAGTAAAAATACATTATAATATTTGCTGATTCCTTGTTGCATCTGAAATTGATTGTTTGTTATGTGTTTTAATTATACAGGTGTTTTGTATATGTATTATAACTGTGGATACAATTATTCATGAGATATTACAATGCAATATGGTGCATTACAAGGCAAAAAATTATTTCATAATGCATTGGATAAAAAGGCTTTAAATAAAGTGTTATTAATCCTTTTATATATATATATATATATATATATATATATATATATATATATATATATATATAATAAATATATATATATATATATATATATATATATATATATATATATATATATATATATATATATATATATATATATATATATATATATATATATATATATATTATATATTTATTTATATATTTTAGGTTAATATACACTGCCATTCAAAAGTTTGGGGTTGTTAAGTTTATTTATTTTATTTTTTATTTTTTTAAGAACTCTCTTATGCTCACCAAGGCTGCATTTATTTAATAAAAAAATACAGTAAAAACAGTACGATTTAAAATAACTGTTTTCTATTTGAACATACTTTAGGATATAATGTATTCCTGTGATGCAAAGCTGATTTTTCAGCATCATTACAAACATTTCTGATTATTAATAATGTTGAAAACTGTTGCTGATACATTTCGGGATTCTTTGAATGTTCAGCAATTATTTGAAACAGAAATATTTTGTAGCATTATAAATGTCTTTACTGTCAGTTTTGATATTTAATGCATGCCTGGAGAGAACAAAAATATGAATTTCTTATACTAAGGCCAAACTTTTGAAAACACATTTAAAACACAGATTTCGCCTCACATGTTTGTACACTACCGGTCAAAATCTGAAATGGAAAGCTTTTGTCACATTAAACACTACCCTTTAAAAAGTTTGGGGTCAGTAAGAATTTGTATTTTATTTTTTGGGGAAATAAATAAGAAATCAATACTTCTATTCATCAAGGATGAGTTACATTGATCAAAAGTTACAGTAAAGACATTTATAATGTTAGAAAAGATTCTTATTAAATAAATGCTGTTCTTTGAACTTTCTATTCATCAAAGAATCCTGAAATAAAAATGTAAAAAACTGTTTTCAACATGGATAATAATCATACATGTTTTTGGAGCATAAAATCATCATATTCGAGTGATTTGTGAAGGATCATGTGACACTGAAGACTGGAGTAATGATGCTGAAAATTCAGCTTTTTTTCAGAGGAATAAATTACATTTTAATATATATTAACATAAAAAAAGTCATTTTAAACTGTCATAATATTTCACAATATTACTGTGTTTTTTTCTTTGTATTTTTTATAAAAAAATTGCAGCCTTGGTGAGCAGAAGAGACTTCTTTTAAAAACATAAAAAATCTTACCGACCCTAAGCTTTTGACCGGTAATGTACATCTGAAAAAGTCTAAAGAGAACCATCACAAACCAAGACATCTAAAACGAACAGCTTAAAACCAGGAAAAAAAACTCTATTTAATGCAGATGCCTGAAAATAAAAAGTATTCTCTGTAAACAATAACAATGACAATATGCATTAAATGCAAATGGCACTGCGCATCTGCTTAAGTTGCATTGTGGTAGTTACTGAATAGCACTGAAATTCCACATGCAACTTTCACTGTTCAGTCTTTCAAGCAACTCAAGCTCTTTCACACCTTATAATATGTTATTTTCTGCTCCAAACAGTCCGAAATATCTGGAGTGTCCTTGAGGCGGTAAACATACAGTATGAGTCAGAGTCAAAGTGCTTTCTCTCCGTCTTCCTCTCCCCCCTCGGCCCATTTATCCACATCTCGCTGTACGAGTCCTCCAGCTCTCACAGAAATAACTGCTCTTCTGTGTAATTGCTGACAGGTGTCACAGCCCTGCTTCCTGTTTACCACAACACCTGAATAACTCTATAGGGACGGATGACACATTTTGTGCACATTGAGCAAAATCAACCCAAACTATAAAAGTTTTACTTAACTCGGTGAGGAAGAGATGGAGAATCATGACTAATTCATTTTAAAGAAAAGCTGATAGCAAGAAAGAACCATGAAGTGCAGAATGGAATATGCAACAATGTATTTGTTTCCGAATCATTTCCATGGATTAAATTGCTCATTTCAATGAATCGGTTTAAAAAAGTTCACTCTCACGGCCCCTTACATCCCTGCCTGGCATATTAAAGGGATACTCCACCTCTGGAAAGATGAATGTGTGTTTAAAATGGGTCATTTATGTAGAAGAAATGTGAAATTATTTTTGAATTTGGAGCTTTCTAGACTGAGAAAAGCCAGAAAATGTATTTTTGGCTTATGTGGATGAAAGACAACAACTCCCAGAATGCACTTGCTTGGTAGGCCATGCCTATCGGTAACAGAGCGCAGTCGTTAAACAACAATAAGTCTAGGCTACTAGTGAGTCTCCGTGATGAGTCTGTCTGAAAATGTGTTTCGAGATCACCCAAAATTTCCGGGATTCGGCTTTTGTATTCTACAGTCTCCATTCATCATGTTTACTGTGGCGAGCGGGACGAGTGAGGGCACGCGGGAGAATCGCGCGAGGCCGGTGGCGTGATTACCGATGAGCGACACCTGTGAGACGCACCGGTCTCGTATCTCTCACGGAGGAGCGGGAATTTTCTTAGCAATGTTAAAACGCACATCAACCGATCACTTGTTTAGCGTTCATGTAAACACTACATTCAGATTCACCAATCGCAATGAATTCAGTTAGATTGAAACAAAAGCTGTGCATGTAAACAATGAATGGCGACTGCAGAAAGAAAAAGCTGAATCCCGGACATCGACGGCCGGACATGTCCGGGAAAAAGAGGATGGAAACCCCGACTACTCAGCTTTCTCCACAGAACAAGAGCCTGCTAGCTTAGCTTCCAAACAAAGATGGCCGACACTATGTGTTCATTCTGTGAGTGAGATCACCCTCTACACTGTAAAAAATAACCGTGATTTTAACGGTAAAATACTGTAAAAATGCTACAGTGCAAAACTGTTAATTGGTAAACAGAAAGTTTCTGTACTAAACACGGTAAATAACTGTGATAGAATTTTACGGTAAAATAAATAACGTTAAATTTACAGTTTTTGAAAGTGAAAAGGAACAAATCATTGTATAATTTACAGTGTAAAACCGTAAATTGACATTCCCACAATTCCCTGTGTGACATTTCACATTTTATGCATTTTTGTTAAAATAACTATGGTTCCTCATAATTTTCTTGTTTTTTTTTCTAATCAGTTATGTACATTAGGGTTATATGTTACATTTAATGCTGTTAAATTAATGTTTATTGCATTTTTTAATTTCATGTGTGTTACCATGATGATGCCTAATGTTTGTGTGAATGACATTGTGCAGCTTCTTTAAATAAGTATTGCTTTATACAAGTATTCACTTGTGATGAGCTGTGATTGCTCATGTAACTCTCATCACTTGGATATCAATTCATCAATAAGTTGGTAAATCCACATTTTATCAGAAAATAAAATATGGTTTATTACTGTAAATTTTAAGTTAAGTCTGTAAAACCATTAACGTTCCAACCGTATTTTTAACGGTAAAGTTCTGGCAAAAATCAACCGTAAATTTTACGGTAAATATATATATATATATATATATATATATATATATATATATATATATATATATATATATATATATATATACTATATATAATTTACCATAATATTACCATATATATATATATATATATATATATATATATATATATATATATATTTAGCGTAAAATATATATATTTACCGTAAAATTTATGGTTGATTTTTTACAGTGTATGGGCGGATTTGAGAACATGCGGGACAGACCTACTACTGACTGTAGTCTTTAGCCTCTGGACAAAAAATCCTCCAATGACGCAAAATGATGATTTTTGCATCATCGGAGGACAAAAAAATACATAAATCTCTCGTCTCAGGGGATATGAGGGTGGAACACATGGTTATTAGAAAATACTACAGGTTTCCTACAAATACAAAGCTTAATGCTAAATCCTGAATTATCAATTTAAAGGCCCTTAAACAGTTCATTTTACATTATTACTGTTTTTTTTTCTGTATGTTTAACCAAATATGTGCAGTCTTGGTTAGCAGAAAAGACTTCTTCCAAGAACATTACCGACCTCAAATCTTGCCGACCTCAAATCTTACAGACCTCAAATTTTTAGTGTACGAAAAGGTTACAAAAAGGTTAAAAACATAAAATTTTTAACTGTAATCAGCTATTAAAGTAACTTTTCTTTTTTGCCCCATCAGTCAAATCCTTGTCTCACTTAAAATCCTCTCAGAATCAGCAAACTGATCCACGGCTTGTTGTGAATTCAACATGCGAATGAGGGATACAAATTTGTCTTAGAACGAGAACAATATCAATGATATTGTTTCCAGATCATCTTTCACTATAATTGGAAGATCGAGTCAAACGCATTGCATTATGTCTCTTACCAAATTTGTCGTCATCTTTGCGGTCATGTAGAGCGATTTCGCTCCAAGCATCTCTCCTCCTCGCGCTTGGTGACACAGTTCTCAGAATGAATGGGCCACATCTGGAAGAACAAACATTAAAAAAAAGTTTATAAACCAGAACACAAGAGCAATACCAACAAACAACAGCAGTGGAGATGATGAATTCATGCCAGAAAAAGAAAAGAAAACACAAGAATGTTTCCACTGACAATGTGCCTTTATGTACAGTAAACATATACAGACAAATCTGTGCTGGTTTAGACTATTTACTCTGGGGGTATTTACTCTGGTTTTAATTCACATACTTTATCTTTTATAGAAGTTATTTCTGTCTCTGCCATATAGGGTTCGATACTGGGTTGGATTGAATGTCCATCTATGTAAAAATCCAGCTAAAATCGGTCATTTTATGTGGTTTAGCTGGTCTAAATGGTTGTAGGTGGATCAAGCTGGTTAGAGGTTGACCTAGACCACCAAGAACCAGCACCCCAAACCAGCCAGTTTAAGCTGGTATGACCTGGTTTGATATCACTGTCCAATCCACATCTAACCAAATATCTATTTGTAACCAACAAGAAGACATGGAGTAACAATGATGTTTATGAATTGTGATATGATACCTGTTGATCAGAAAGCATAAATATAATCAGTCTACATTGTAAAGCAATTAGTGCAGTTGATGTTTCGTGGACACATTTCTGTTGCCAAACTTTTGTAGTTGGATGTGAATTATACAGCATTTGATAATTGATGGGGGACAATTTAAATGAGTTTGAGTTTAACTTAACTGTCACCGTCCCACAGGTGGGACGTTTGCCACTATATTTTTAAATCAATTATATCTTAGTAAATACCTTTAGTAATATTGACAAACTATATATCATTTGAAAGCTTACAATCTCTAGTTTCCATATTTGGTGACTGATTTTCAAAATATATTACAGAGGAACCATAATTTATCAATATGCAACAAGAATATTTTCATACTAATAAAGCGAGTTCAGACCTTTATTTTAAAATAGCAGAGAACATCAAAAATCATGAAAAAAATGGTAGATACCTCAGTTTGTTTTCATGCCAAAAGTTCTAAAGATAGCATCCATACAATTATTTTGGAAAAAAAGGACTGAAAAGTTTGAAATATCAAGAAAAAAAAATAACGGAGGCGCCCTTATATTGGCAGTAATGGAGTCTGATTGTGCCCTAGTGAAAAAGTTTGGTACTGCGCTCAAACAAAATCTTACTGAAAGCTAATTTTTTGAGATATCAACCTAAAATTTGAAACACAACTTGAGTAGCTACTTAGAGTAGCCCAGGTTTTGAAATTTTTCTGTTTAACTTACTTAATTTATTTCACTTCTACAAAAATCTGCCAAATGTCTTCTTTAAAACAAGACCAATCATATGTCTATATTCCAAAGCATTCTTGAATTACAACCATTTAAGTTTGAAATGCGCATTTTCATGTCTATTCAAGAGGTTAAAGTTTATGGACGTAAAAGCACATCCAGTACGAGTGCATAGGAATTTTTGATCAAAGCTCTTAGAGTCATCAGTAAAATAAATAAATAATAAATAGAGCCATCAAGGCTTACACACAATAAATCAGGACTAAAAAGTACAGTATAGACATACAATGAAAAACTGACTTAAAATAAAAAGTTACTTCCGTACTAGAATATTGCACATTTTGCTCATTTAAATCTATAATAAAGTTCCAAATAAACTGATACTGTCCATTGATCTTAATGGAAAGCACTTCCAACTGTTGCCATGGTTACCTCATCCTGCAACTGTGTGAAAATACTTGTAACTTGTAATCCTGTGGTTACTCAAACGTCATTCTGTGAAAATCCTAACATTTCGACGGTAACGTGTAGCTACAGGGGTGGGAGATATGACAAAAATCACCATATGAGTAATTTTATTTCACAATAATGAAAATATATCACAATTTAGTTATTTAGGTTAAGATTTTTTATATAACAATTTTTGATACTATTGAAATTTCATAATTCTCATCACCAATTTCAATACTACAGCCTTAGTAAAAAAATTAAATAAATAACTCTCAAGCTTACTGAAGACAAGTAAACAGTCAGTGATAAAATAAGAACAAAAAAAAGATTACAAGCAATAGAGCAAAACTACAATAGAACAAAGACACTAATGAAATAGACCTGATGTATAATTTATAATGTAATTAAATGCACAAAAACACACTACTGTCATGTCTAGTTTTGTTTCATATCCTTTACTTTTTTAAGTTTTGTTCTGGGTTCTTGGCTTGTCATGTGACTTTCTTGCCATCATGTGATCCTGTTATCTCCTTGTTTTATGTTATATTCTCATTATTGGTTTGATTGTGCACATATGTTCCTTGTTTGCTCTTTAGTTTCATTGTTGAACAATGTTCCCTTGTCCCTGTAACCACTGTGCGGTGAGTTTTATGTCAAGTTTAATTTTCAAGTCGAGCCAAGACTTGGTTTTTTTGTATTTGTTCATGTTTTGGATCAATAAAAACTGCACTTGGGTTCTCACTACACTCGCCTCCAGTGGATCTATTACAACTGCATAGGCGTGTAAAGTAAATATATATTAATTCTTATTAAAGTTACAAAAGTGATTCAGTCTAGAGCAGTGAGTGATTTTCTTTTAGTTTTTTTCTGTTTGATCAATATTAACGCCACAGACGACAACAGGTATATTAGGCTGCCGTCACTTTAAGACTTTATGGATCTAATATACTGATACACATTAACTATTTACATTCATTTAAGACATAAATGGCGGTTTACAAGGATACTTGCAAATGCAAAGACAGGCAAAATGTAAATGTGTGTATTTGACTGTTCAAGCTCATTAAGTCGCCAAAAATACCTTATTTCAGTCCTTGCGTGCTGTATATATTCGCTGTCAGGTGCTCTTCGGTCATTTCTGACCGAAAAATTTTCTGTTTTGAAATTTTAAAAATCACAGCTTCATCGGAATGTTACGAAACTTGGTGACTTTTATGGCATTGGGTATGTGAACGCAAAAAAAATTGAGGTCATGATCCGAGCAGACTAAGTGGTCGTAAAAAAATAGTCACACTTGTGCTCTTCGGTCAAAAATGACCGACCATAGAAAATGAATGGGAAATTGACAAAAACACAAAAACTTTGAGAATTTTTGTGTGTACAATCTACAAATTGGCCACGATGCAGAAAAACAGTGCTCATCATTGAAGGGGTGACACTCTAAAACGTCAAGAGTGCAAAACAGACATACCCACCCACACACACACACATACACACTTTTATACACAAAAACACCAATAAATTTTTTGTATGTACAATCTACAAATCGGCCACAATTCTAAAAAAAAGTACACCGCAGGAAAGGGGTGACACTCTACAACATCCAGAGTGCAAAACAGACAAACCCACCAACACACACACATACAAACACACTTTTATACACATACCAATACATTTTGATTACAAAAAGTATGTTTTGAATTTTTAAAAATCACTGCTTCATCGCAATGTTACGAAACTTGGTGACTTTTACGGCATTATGTATGTGAACACACAAAAAATGTAGGTCATGATCTGAGCATGCTAAGTGGTCTTAAAAAAAATAGTCACACTTGTGGTCTTTGGTCAAAAATGACCCCATAGGAAATGAATGGGAAATTGTAAAAAAAAGAAAAAAAAAGTGAATTTTTGTTTTTTGTCAATTTATTTTTATAAGAAATAGTTTTTGAGATTGTTTCAACTATATATTCAAATCCACCAACAACAACAAGAACATGCTAAACAGCTAGGGAATTCACATGCCTCTCCATAGAAAGCTGTACATGATATCTAGTGGTTACACCATGATTCTACGCTTTTTCTCTATACTGTAACCAGATGGTGCTAATTTTCTTCAAAAAATATTTTTTTCTGAAGGCCTAGACTCTATATTAAACTAAAATACTGCATTAAAATTTTTTTGGAAAAAAATAATATATATATAAAAAAATATATATATATATATATATTTCTCCATGGCAAAAATAAACCATAAATATTGCATAAATATTAATAAATTCAATTAAATTGTCTCAAAATACTAAATTAAAAAGAATAAATATTATAGAACAAAAATAAATTGCATTGGTTTTACTGGGATGGAGAAAGTTTAATTTTTAGGTGTCCAGTCACTTTTGACCGGGAAGATAACAAGTGTGACTCCGAAACGAAGAGCACCTGAGGGTTAAATTGAATTAAGTTCCTTTTTGCTGCTTATTGCAATTCAACGAGCGACATGAAAACGTGAGATAACTGTGATCTTTTTCTCAAAAAAATAATCTGAGAAACAGGACACTATAGCAAAATTCTTGATGTCTAAAAGAAGATTCTAATTTGTGATTTTTCTTTGTTCTATAAGACAAAGAGTATGAATGGCCTCTTTTGCAGGTATATTATCTCTCATTCTAAAGGCAGAAAATTTCACATGCATGTATTTATTGATATCCTGAGTAAAATTAATGACATGCTGAGTAAAATCTCACGTTTGAGTAAATAAATGCAGTAGATTCACAGAATCCAGATGGCTCAGTGTGGTCGGCTGCAACAAAAATGGAACCATCACTCATTGAATTATTTGTGTTTCTGGGACAGCAGACAGGATCTTTATAGATTGGAGATTTTAAGGTCTGACCTCTGACCTGACCCCTCCAACTAAGCCTTGAATGTCCCAAAGGAAGGCAAAACTAATGGTTGGGGAGGGGACCAACATATATACAAAAAGTTTATTTATCTAAAATATTGAATGCCGCATGTTGTAGTGGGTGATATACTGCTTTGTCTCATATGGTGGTTAATGCATCATTCCTTGTTGTTTTTATTGCTAAATATATCAAACTCATCAACCAGATATTTGATATTATCTAATTTTATAATTTGAATAGTGTCATACGGAATCAATGTTGATGCCGTTTCATTTCGTCAGCATCCCGGATATCTTAGAAGACCTCGATGTTGCAACAGAAATGATTGACTTTCCAGTACTTTCCAGTGACTTTCTCTCTTTTCCAGTACTTAAGACACAGTTGCTCCATTGCGCTAAAAGATTAAAGGAAATAGTCCAACGCCCTTAAGAGAGCAGCCAGAATGGAGCATAGCTGGAAGAAAACAAAATTAGAATTTTTTCATATTTCATGGAGAGAGAGCACGATTGGAATGCATGATGACGATGGAAACTCCGCCGTAACACATCTAGCCTTTATATACATATCTTTGCATGACACAGCGAAAATGTACTCCTCCTTTGATGACGTATATCGGCGGTACTAAAGGTAAGACTATTTTGTTGACATATTATTGTTTCAGAGTAGTTGTTAAACAGAATTATGTAACTTAGTTAAAAAAAAATAAGTCTTATAAGGGTCAAATATTTTTTTCAAAACATGCTCTACCAAACGGTTGAGATGTCACTTTATAGTAGAGAAGCTAGCTAGCTTGCTAAAATTAGCTAATGTTGGTAAAGTTACCTAATGTTGGTAAAATTAGATATTTACAATGAACAAAAGGGTTAGTGTTGTTAAAATTATTAATTTAATATTATTCAATTACATATTTGATGAAAAATGTTTGATCAATATATATTTTTTTTACCATTTCTGTTAAATATCAAGAATAAATTTGAAGAATTAATACCAATTTGGGTGTTACTATTAATTTCATAATTTAAAATTGACTATGTTTGTGTATTACTATATGACAAGCATTGTTAGAGTACATGGTTTGTAATAATATTATTTTTTTTTTTATCTTTTAGACTTGATAAATGGACGTTAAATCATTTTACAGTTCAAAACCATGATGGAGCCATCAATAGCAGCCATCAGATTTTTTTTATTAGTCAAGAAATTGCACTTAATATGACTTGTTCTGAATGTTGTTCTTTTATTATGAACAGACGTCTCAACTGTTTGGTAGAGGACTGTATCTAAAATACTGAAATATTTTTTTTACAAAAAATATTTTTTTGATTGTTGTTATTGTTATCATAATTAAATAAAAAATGCAAAGAAATAACTTTTCCTTTGCTTTTTTCATGGTGCGTACTTTTACACACCATGGTTTTAATGAAAAATAAACTTCCAACACCGGATGTTTCCAAACAGCACAGCAGTAATGACTTTATAAACTTCTTTGCTTACAAGATAACTGATGTACTCGTTACATCATAAGAAAAATGTAATCTATGCTACTGTCAGTCTTTCTGTTTTCCGAGGTTTACTGGCCGTATCCAGATCAAATGGTGGACCTGCGCTCCTGGACCCACCCACAATGCATCCCTGAAGTGCCAGCCTCATCAGGCCTGTGAAGGCCTCGTCGACAACAGCCGTCGGCACTGATCCTCAACAAACTCATCTCCATACTGGTGTGATGACTACGACTACTTCCAACCAGATGGAACTGGATAAATATTCTGATCCAATCTGACTTCTGACCTGTAATGCTGCCTGAATCATAATCATACAATGTTCACTCATTGGCTAAAAGAGAACTGGCCTCCTGACTGAGCCTGGTTTCTCACAATGTTTTCTTTCTCCATTCTGTCACTTGAAGGAGTTTTGGTTCCTTATCACTGCCGCCTTGGCTTTTAGCTTCCTTAGTTGGGGACATTTAATATTCAACAACATTATTGATCTGCCTTACTTACTGTAAGCTGGACAAAGACGCAATTTTCTTCTAGAAACAAACTTTGTTGTATTATTTTCATGTTATCGCTGTGAAGCTGCTTTGATACAATCTGTATTGTAAAAAGCGCTATATGACTCGACTCGTCGTGCTGTGCCGTCACGGAAGCTTATCATTTACAGTTCAAAAACAGGTGATTTTCCTCCATTCAAAAAATATTTTTATCTTTATTTTGATTGAAAAAGGACCATAGACGACAGATTAAAGATAAAAGGCTATGGTTACCACACTGTATGAAAATTACAGAGAACTAACAGAACATTTTTCACAGAACTGTACTGTAGCTGTGTAGGTATCTTCAAAACCACAGGATGTGGTTTTTGACCTTTTTTTGTTTTAAATCAATGCTTGTGCTCGTGTTTTGACAGTTCATCATTTCACTGTGCTGTTTCTAAGGTGTCCTGTGGTTGGTTTTAAAGTGGTTGCCAGGGTTATTCAAATAAAATAAAAACTATAATAGTATAAAAAAATACTAAAATAACACTGGTTGCTAGGGCGATGATATTAAAAATAGTTGTAAAAGTGTTATACACTGTAAAATCTAATATTGTTCTTACTAAGAATTTTTTTGTTAACTTTACTTAATGTCCAATAATTTGTTACACTTACTTAAAATTTCTTAGTAATCTGTACTGTTTGCATGCTGTGGCTTCGTTACTCAGAAAAACCTTGTAAACATTACTTGACTGGTTTGAGTACCATTTTGGCCCCTCCCCTCACATTGCCATTGGCGGGGCAAATGGTTTTTGAGGCAGGACAATTCTTAATAGATTTTTCACTAATTTCTTCCACTTTTGCAGTCATCATTCTTCTTATTCATCTTGAAATAGTCATCTTGAATGTTATTGTCAATACACTATACAATTTTGGGAGAGCATCAAAATTCTTTAGTTGACTTGTTGATTTCCCTTTTCTTACCATTATTGTGATTAATGTTCCCTTTGGTTGGGCACTTGGAACGTAACTTATATTTTTTGTAATTCTCTTCCTATTGATTGCAGTGATGCAACGTGAAATCACAATCATTTGATTTCAAAGGAAGTGAAGCAACAAATATTTAAATTAATTTACCTTTACTTTTTTTTGTGGTCTCTTGTATTTCCCCAATAACGATAGCAAATACAATTGTAATGGTAAAATCTAAAAAAAAACAAAGCTATTAATTTATTCATGCCGCAATGCACTCTGGGAGTACACTTCCTCAGATCACAGACAGAATTAAGTTGACAAAACTTAAATGGATTAAGTAAGAGTAACTTGATAGAATTAAGTGATGCTTACTTAATAAAATTAAGGCAACGAGTTTGCATAATACAATTAAGTAAACTGAACTAATTGGTTTTTACAGTGTAAGACAACAACCAAGCCAATCAGCCATAATGTGAATCAACTTAACAGACTTTGATTTGAAGCAAAAAAGTATTTGAAAATCAAACAAAAATGCATAGGTGCAATACAAGACTGTGTACTACAATCTACACATAACTACAATCCTACAAAGCATTGAGAACAGCATAATTTAGGGCTGTCAAACGATTAATTGCGATTAATCGCATCCAAAATAAAAGTTTGTGTTTACATAATATCTGTGGGTGCACTGTGTATAATTATTTGTATATATACATATATAAATACACACACATTAATGTATATTTAAGAAAAAAATAAACATATATTTATATATAAAAATATTTATATATAATATAAATTATATATAAATCTATATACAGTATATACATTAAATATTTCTTAAATATTTACAAGCATGTGTGTGAATTTATATATATAAAATAATTATCCACAGTGCACCCACATATATTATGTAAACACAAACTTTTATTTTGGATGCGATTAATCGCGATTAACCGTTTGACAGCCCTATATAAAACTACTCATATAAAATGATAACGTATATTTATAAAAAAAACTATATTTTAAAATTCACTGCACATATATGCATATATATATATTTATAAGTTTTTTGAGAGTGTTGGTAGATCAACGCATCATTTGCAGTGCTTGGTAGTGGGCGGAGCTAAAGAGATATTTTGGTAGGTCTTGCTTGTTTCAACCCTCTGATTGGTTGAATTTTCTGTACAGCATCAAGGGTAAATGTTTTATTTTATTTATTTTATTTTTTTTATTTTTTTTACAATGAATTTGACTGGTTAAACATGATTATTTTACTAACAATGTGGGCCAAAAGCTTCAACAAAAGCTAATACTATTGATTAAGAACCTTGTAGGTCACAGTAAGGCTGTCTATAAAGGATAATTTATTGTAAAAATCAATTTCCCTATGGAAAGTTTTTACTTCTGGAACCTGACTGTTGCTCTTATTGGACGCTGTGCTTTTCTGGATGCTTGCATTAAGTCTTTATGATATTGTAGTCTCTTAAAAAGCAGGCAAAATCATAATTTCCGATATTTGAGATGTAAGGGTTAGGGGGTTTGCTCAAAACAATAACTTACAATGAGATACCATAAAAGTGATTTTTGCAATGTCAAACTTCACTAATCATCACATTTGTAAAATATAATCATGTGAATCCAAGAGAATACAGGCCCAAAGAACACATCAATACTTGATAATCTCTGCTCTTACCAGGCTGATGATGAGGAAGAGGACGAGGAGGACGCTATTGCCGTGTGTCTATGCATTCTGTTCACGATTGCTCCCGGAGATCTCACGCACAGAATTATAAAGCCTAAAAGAGAAGGTACATTGTTTTAAAATACACACACACTCAGAGAGAGAGAGAGAACTGCTTCAGTACTATTGGCTACATCATAACATACTGCACCAGAGAAGAACCTGAGAACCTACAACAACACAACCAACCCATCTCTGAATCACCTACAATCTTTATTATAACCCCATCTCAAATAATCAAATCTCTGATCACTGAAGTGCGCAGGAACGATGTGGAGGGAGGGTATATGTCGACCAGATTTACGAATCCAAGGAGGTATAAAAACCCTTAAGACGAGACCTGTGCGAGGATAGCGAGCAGTCTCACTCATCTTTATTAGTTCCCCCCAAAAAATGAATAAATGGATGAATCATAGCGAATAAAACACAAGGAACGACCTCAGATTCAATTACATGCAGCCGGAGAACTTGGTTCTTGCTTGAATTTAAGTCACCAGTAAAAAATCCGATTTCACACTGAACCTCTGATGGTTTGTTCTGGTTGAATGTGAATGCTTTACATTCACATACCTCTCCTTTGTAGAAAACGTACATCTTTTGCATGCAAATACACTCTTTATATGCTATTTTTGTAACCCTATGGGACGCACACAGGCACTTCAAAGAGAAAAAGACAGTGTCAATCAAACAAGGTTTTTTTTTCATGTATATGGATGCGAAACACACTGAGGCTCTGATAACCATCATAATGAGAAGCACAGGGCTGTTTTGAATGGGCTCTGTGTCTTGAAGCAAAGGCAAAACAGCATCTGGCAATGATAACCATGGTCATTTAACATTGTATGTTCTTGTAAATTGGTATAACGCTAATGCTGTGTAGCCTATTATTGGTGAGGCATCTTTTCCACTACACAAAAAGAAAAGCATCATATTTTCTTCATGCTCTTCATATGGTACTTCATATGGTTCATAATGCCAAATTTATGAGGTCAAATGTGTGTAAGGATGCTGAATAAAATAGAGGTCGATATGCACTTTTTGAACATTTGATTCGTTCTGAGGCAATCATTTGAAAGGGAGTATACAGTGTTTTGCATGGATGTGACTCACTGCATGCCTTCATATTCACTGCAGAAATCTGGATTGATTTACTGATGATGTGAGGCGTTAGAAAGAGACAAACAACGTAATGCATGAGAGAATCCGTCTGATTGGCTTTACACTGGTGCTTTGCTTTAAATGACACTGGCGACATTTCTCTGGCTAAGACACACATGAATTTGGTTCATGAGGTGCATATCATTGCATTGCTGTTTAGATCATATTTCACCCCAAAAGAAACAAATGCTATTGAATGTGTTAGCCTCAAGAGGTTTTACTTCTGAGTTTGACTGTATTCTCGTTATTCTTAATGATGGTTCTCATTATATTCTCATTACTGTAATAGAGTAATGAAATCATCCTGTCTGGACACTTTTTTTATTTTTTATTTAGATCAGATGGCTATAAGGTAGCACAACATATAGAGCCTCGATGTATCAATTTAATGTTTAAATAATATATAAATAGTTTCTGCATTACAGTCAACTAAAAGGTGATGAATTGTCATTAAAATAAAGTCACATTTGGAAAGAACGCTAATATTTCGTTTTCATTTTAATTTAATTCTACTTCATAAAAAACGCTAATATTCTGAGAAACGATTTCCGTCAACATGTTTGGGATGCATTGAAATGCATCATTTTAAATTGATGATTTTGATGAATCGGTGCATCTTTAAATGACAAAAATGAACATATATCAAACAAAGCAAAGCCCAATGATCTCTGCGGTCCCCGAATATTCACTTATCGTTTATTCATGATTAATCCGTCTATATAAAACACGCGTGCACCGAATGAGAAGCATGTCGTTGATAGTCGTGTTATTGTGAACGGAGGTCGCCCATGCACAATCAATGTATCGTAGTGCTAGACTGCGATCAATGACTGAAGAAACGCGAAGAAGCGCAAACTCACCATCACAGAAATGCACGCGATATAATCCTCCTTCTTCTTTATAACGGCTGCAAATGGACGGTTCGCTTCGTGCACCTGCGATTTTAACTTTGTCATCCGTGTCTCACATCGACCGACTGGAGTAATGAAGGTCTGTAGAGCACTAGAGGAGCGTGAGACTGAAGAGAGCCCGTGTGTGTGTGCTCGGTGATTCCTCACTGCTGACAATCACCTGCACTGAGAAAAAACAGCATCACTTAGACCATCACATACTATTATCCGTAATCACTGAACCATCATTCACCAACAGTCATTTTGGCATTATTTCTGGCATGCATTCAATGCATTTTCTTTGTCTTTGTTTTGTGAATTTCTAATTGCGGTTTATAATACATATAGTGAATAATCCTGACTAGTCATAATCACTAAGATAGCTCTCCAAGACTGAACATCAATATTATAACTAGTGAACAATCGTTGTTTAAAGGGATAGTTCACTTTGAAATAAATGTTTTGATATGTTTTAGCTTACCTCAAGGGCATCCAAGATGTAGATGTCTTTGTTTCCGCAGTAGTTTCAATTTTTATATTTTTAGGTTAAACCGTTCGTGTCGGTAAGTCATATAATGGAGGTCTACGGTCACCACCTCAAAGAGCATGCACAGAGAGGTCAAAATTAAACATGATTCAATGACTCGTAAATGTTAGACACATCGATGGCCTAAGACAGAAAACGAGCAGTTTGTGTGAGAACGAACAGTATTTATATCGTTTTTACCTCGTGTAACCACAGCCACAAAGTGCCTGCGCACTCAGATCACTTGGACGTGGCTGTGGTGACAAGAGGTAAAAACGAATATAAATACTGTTCGTTTTCTCACACAAACCGCTCGTTTTGTGTTTTAGGCCATCAATGTGTACTTACATTTACGAGTCATTAAATCACGTTTAATTTGGACTTCTCTGTGCATGCTCTTTGAGGTGGTGACCATAGACCTCCATTATATGACTGACATGAACGGTTTGACCTAAAAATATCAAAATTGAAAATCCTGTGGAAACAAAGACACCTACATCTTGGATGCCCTTGAGGTAAGCTAAAACATACCAAAATTAATTTCAAAGTGAACTATCCCTTTAACATTGCTAATATCGCTCTCCAACACTAAACAATTTTTCACCAAAATGCCTTTCTTTTAAAGTCTGTTTTGCAAATTTCTAATTGTGGTTTGCAATTGCATTCCATAACTAGCGATCAGTCCATTATTCATTATTATTTGCCATCATTCATCATCCTTGAAGATCCCATACAGCACCATCACTCGCCATTACATGCAATCAGTGAACGTCATTCAACACAGATGATTGATGCGTCAGTGGAAGTAAAAATCATTGTATTCTGTCTTGTGACAAGTTAAAATTAGTTTGCACAGTTCTGTAAATGTAACTAGAATAGCCTGTTTCTATGCTTTCATACTAAACCATGGGTCTACTGTAGCCTACATAATACGTTTACAGTGCATGTTTTCTGGTATGTGTTTCTGTGAGGTCTAGTTATGCAAGAGTTGAGGTTACTTTTGGACAGGTTGATGTATAAGCTGGAATTTGGTCCACCATTGAGGCCAAGAATAAAGAAGCTGTTCAATGTGGACAAGCAGGAATCCATCATCCAGATCGCAGCGGTCCAGCTGGGCTTCATCGTCTCTGATCAGTCATAGTGTTGTCTTCTCAAAGTTCTGTCTAACTGTGCTGTCTCTCACTCTGAAAAAAAAAATATTATTATTATTTTTTTTTAAGAAATTAGTACTTTATTCAGTGATAATGCATTCAGCTGATCAATAGTGGCATAAAGACATTTGCAATGTTATAAACTATTCTGAATATTGTATAAAGCACTTAACGCGGCAAGAACAAAGTACTACTCTTCCATCATAAGTGATGGTGCTGCAAACCGCAACAAGATTTTTAAGATTTAAGACTATTAACAATATTCTTACACCAATTAAGCCATCAATTTGTTCCTCTATGCAGGAGTGTAACACATTTCCTAGTTTTGTAAGACTGTATTGCTATTTTACCAAATGTGCACCATTTTTTTATTTTTATTTAAAGGAGTAGTTCACTTTTGAAAAAGCTTTTGCTGAATAATTTACTCACCCCCATGTCATCCAAGATGTCCATGTCTTTCTTTCTTCAGTCGAAAAGAAATTAAGGTTTTTGATGAAAACATTCCAGGATTTTTCTCCATATAATGGACTTCAATGGGAACCAAACGGTTCAAGGTCCAAAAGACACTTTCAGTGCAAACTGCAAACTGTTCAAAGGGCTTTAAACGATTCCAGACGATGAATAAGGGTCTTATCAAGCGAAACAATCACTCATTTAATAAATAAATAACAAAGTTTAAGTTTTATAAGCTCAAATGCTCGCCTTGCTCTGTTCTGTGACGCACGTTCGTGACTCTCCAGTTCGAACTCATTCATCAAAATGAACAAATCTTTTTCCGAGTCATTTGGTTGATTCAGCGAACGAAATGAACAAATTGACTCGTAAAAAAAACATCAAGGCTAGATTATCCTAATGCTCCTCTGGGTGGTTGCCCTGCATGCATAACAAACAAACTACAGCTAGTCCAAAATGCAGCAGCTCGAGTTCTGACCAGAACCAGGAAGTCTGACCATATTAGCAAGGTTCTGTCAACACTGCATTGGCTCCCTATTATACATTGTATACATTTTAAAATATTACTTGAGCAAGCTCTTAACACATTATAGTCCTTCACATCTATTGCGACTCTCAAAATTCCGGCCAGTTTTCAATATCTATCAAAATCAGTAGCTGGTGGTAGATCCTTTTCCTATTTAGCACCAAAACTTTGGAACAATCTTCCTAACATTGTCCGGGAACACTTCCCATAACTCCTGATGTACTTGGTACATCATAAGAAGGATGGTATCTACACTAATGTTTATCCCGAGGTTTACCGCAATCCGCCGGATCCAGGCCGTATCCAGACCTGAAGAATGACCAACGTCTGGACATGACGCAAACACAATCCTGAAGTGTGAACTAGTCTCTCCCCTAGGTTTACTGAAGTCAGCCGCGATCTGGGCCCTATACAGATGGACCCATGCCTCGCATCCCTGAAGCGCCAGCCTCATCGACTCGACGGCCATCGGATTCGGCACTGATTCTCAACAAACTCATCTCCATTAAGGCGTGATGACTCCGACTTCCAACCAGTTGGAACTGGATAAATATTCTGATCCAATCTAGCTTCTGACCTGTAATGGATTCCGATGATTAGAATTATATTGTTTTTTGAGCAAATAAACGCACCCTTGTTGAGCATATAAGAGACCTGCAGGAACGAAATCACAAATTTAATCTTATGCGATCTAAATTGTTTCCTCTAGACAGCTGTTTAACAAAACATAGACCAAACATAGACCACCCAGTTATTTCAGATGAAGTTGTTGTGGTTAAAAACAAAACCAAAAAACAGGTCACATCCTGAAACAAAAACAGTTGAAAAACATTGCTCTAGATTTTAAGTCTGCAATAAAACGATCTCAACATGGATGTAAACAAATTATGAGCTGCAATACACATTTTATAGATCTATACTCTTACTATTATATTAGTCTACAACAATTTGAGTCTATTTTTATCCAAACACATTTTTCATTAATTTCACTTCCTCATGTCGTTCCAAACCTGTAAGACTTTCGTCTTCAGAACACAAATGAAGATCTCTTTAATAATATCTGAGAGCTTTCCGTCCCTCCATTGACACAACTACCACTTTCAAGTCCCAGGAAGGTAGTAAAGACATCATTAAAGTAACCCATGTGACTCCATTGTGGTTTAACCTCAATTTTATGAAGTGATGCGAGTGCTTTGAAATTGGGTTAACATGTTTACGTTATCATGTGCAGTGTCAGATTAGTAAACATAATCGGGTTAAGAATGTGCATGTAAATGCACTCAATGACAGAATTTCCATTTTTGGGTGAATTAACCCTTTAACATATCCAGTAAATCTCCTAAAATTAAAAGAGAAACATTTGAGCAATAAAATATTCCTCTGGGAAAATCAAGCATGGAGGTTGGCAGTCTGTTAACAGATTAAAAGACTGTGTTAACAGATTATAGTTTGTTGAAAATGAAAATACCCAGAAACAAGAGCATCTGGGTTTGGAACGGCATGAGGATTAGTAAATAATGACATTTTTTGGTGAACTATTCCATTCAATTTCTAAAAGTTTTTAGTTTTTTCTTCAGTTTTGTCCGTCAGATGATCTCCCTGTAAGCCTTTAAACCAGACACCAGGTTTATTTTAGTAATCAGCAGAATAACAAAAGCCAAATGCTTTCACCCTGGTCGCATGACCTGTGCAATGACACACAAGGCTTTCACCCAGTGTCCTGCTGGGATCTGTTCACCATCATTTATATAGTGTGAAATGAGGTGAAGGGGAGCACATGAACTCACAAAAACTGAAGAATATCTGCAGAGAATCTAAAGGTCAACATATGCACACATTCACATAGAGAAGAAGAGTGCTGTGTTATATAAACTACAGTATATAAAATAGCATAATTGTGGAAAGTGTTATTTTTATATCACACTGTGCTCCAAAGATGGGAAAGCAGTTTAAAATCAATAGCTGCCAGAAGTTTCCAAGGGTAAAAGGCGGAAAAAATACAAAAACACTCAATTTTCAGCAATACATCAGCAGGAGAGATTTCTCTTAATTGAAGACCTCGCCAGAATCAGATGTCCTTCAACATCAGAGCACTTTATAAAGCATCAAAAACAGCGTTCTAATTATTAAGAAGGAATATTATATTGAAGGGGTTTTTTATGTCTACTTTCCCTGTATTGTTCCACTGTGTGAATCATTCCCATCCTTCGCGGCTCAGCAGACGTCTCAAACAGAGCTGGTGCCTCATTCAGGGTCCTCGGCGCCCGCTATCGCCATGGTGACGCAGAGCCGATAGATGCTTGAAGGGTTGAGCGCTGAACTCCGGCGGCCCCCGTGAAGAGCGCACTGCGGGGAGGAGAACGGAAGCACTCCATAACGGCCATCAACATCCACTCTCATTAAGAGGAGGAGAGCATTGGCGCTCACATGCGTAAGGAGATGACAAGCGCAAAACCTTCACTGCAATAAAGTTTGCCAATGAAAAAACACAACACAGCATCATCTTTAAAGCTACACTGTGTAACTCGTTTAGTTTATTCTTAGCTAAAAACACTTAGTTCTTTCAAAAATATATGTGCTCATTAATGTATATTTACTTCGTTCAAGTAATAAAGTATTCTCGTGAGTGTATAATATGCCATTGAAAATACATACGGGTAAGGGGTTCTAATGACGGTCGCCATGTTGCCCCTCCATCTTGAAAGTACATTAGCCAAAGAGGGACATACCCGTTAATTCAAGCTTCGCCTTTCGTGTTTACATTTGAGTTAAAGGGATACTCCACTTTTTTTTTTTGGAAATAGGCTCATTTTACAACTCCCCAGAGTAAAACAATTGAGTTTTACCATTTTCTGAAGCCATTCAGGCGATTTTCTGATATTTAGAAGAATTTCAGTAACCAGACAGTTTCTGGTCTCATTGACTTCCATAGTAGGAAAAAAAATACTATGGAAGTCAATGAGACCAGAAACTGTCTGGTTACTCTGGTTACAAAAAAAGTGGAGTATCCCTTTAACACTCATGGACGAGGTCGAACTGGAAGCCATGTTAATCTTGGACTATATTGGCCACTGTAGGAATTAAAATGTAATTGGAATTGAGAGGAACAGAAACTAATATTCACTGGATGGTCATATACCTTTTCACCACTAGATGGGGTAAAAATCACACAGTGTAGCTTTAAAGGGATACTCCTCCCCAAAAATAAAATTCAGTCATCATTTACTCACCCTCAAGTTAAATATCTATCTAAATATCTAATAACAAATATCTTCCTTTGTTTACAGCAGAAGAAAGAAACTCATACAGTTTTGTAACAACTTGAAGGTAAGTAAATGATGACAGAATTTTCCTTTTTGGGCAGAGTATCCCTTTAAGAGTTAAAAGTTATGGTTGAGGTGCACTACTGTGCAAAAGTTTGGAGTGAGTATGTCTTTTTTCGCTGTTAAATGTATATGTTCAAATTTACAAATACAAACATGTTTTGTGAAGCGACTAAATATTACTCCTAATGGAATAAATACAAATAGTTCTAAATTACAATCTAATTTCACTCAATATTTGTATTTATTTGGTCTTATGCTTGGTTTAGATTACACGATTTTTTTTTGTCTGTTACGATAGTCACTGTGTCAGATTACGCGATTTTGACTCCTGAAAATCTTGTCGTGTCGTGGACTATACGTTGCTTCCTGACCAGTCATCGCGTGCCGTCTTTAACGGCACGTGTGATGTCATCGAGAAGGCGAAACTAGTAGCTAGTGACTTCCGGAAACGAACATAAACAAACAATGGATGAAGCGGTGAGTGTTGTATTGGCTGTCCTGTGTTCAGAAAAAAGTAAAAAAAGAACGAAAACGTGACAATGGACACGTTCGTGGATTGTGCGAAGAGGACAGTATGGGCTGTCAATCCTCCAAAGAGAACTTGAGGTAAAATTTTGTTTTCTTATGTATTTTTACTTTTAGTTTTAACATTAGCACCATCGTCTCTCTTCGTTTCGTCATTTTTGAAAGTTGCGTACGGAAAAGCTTCTGTCCAATTGGTCAACCTCATACATGTGACGGAACCGTCGCAGACGACGTTAAAAAAATTAAACATGCTAGTCTTTTTGTTGTGATGTCGTGAAGCATCGCAGACGCGACGTAGGTTGTCGCCCACTATGACACACTATACGAGATGATACGATCGAATCTTGCGTCCCGATGCCCGTTGTCGTTTACGAATCCCTTCAACACCCAACGTCAAACGGATCGTGCCAAAATCGGGCTAAAGTCGTGTAATCTGAACCAGGCAATAGCAAAATGCCAACATCAGACTTAACTTATAAAGATTTGTCGAGTACCTTGCTGTGTGCAGTCTGCTTTAGAAGGCAGCAGCCTATGTAGATGGCAAGGTCGTTCTCTATGTAGGGTTTGGAGCGGATGACACACGTTGGGGCAAAGTCTCCCTCGTGTCCAGGGTGCGAAATCTTTTTGCAATTCAGGCTCACAGCAATTTGTCCGTTTCATTTTGTGTCATTTGTCTTTGACAGGCCTGTTCTGCAGTCGTCTGGGAGCTCAAGCTGGCCGCTGTGTGGGAGAACAACTTTATGAAAAGCTTTTCTCATATAATTACAGCATGCCTAAAACAAGTGACATACATAGGCATATGATTGACAGGTGTCATTGTGTTTTCTGTGCTTCAAAGAACAAATCGCTCCACGTCAAAGTCTCAGCGGTGTGCAAATGTTATATATTTATCACACACACACGGTCTTAAAGGGATACTCCACTTTTTTGGAAATAGGCTCATTTACAACTCCCCAGAGTTAAACAGTTGGAGTTTTACCGTTTTCGAATCAATTCAGCTGATTTTCGGATATTTTGAAGAATATCAGTAACCAGACAGTTTCTGGTCTCATTGACTTCCATAGTATATTTTTTATCCTACAATGGAAGTCAATGAGACCAGAAGCTGCCATATTCTTCAAAATATCAGAACATCGGCTGAATGGATTCGAAAATGGTAAAACCCAACTGTTTAACTCTGGGGAAGTGGTAAAATGAACCTATTTCCAAAAAAAGTGGAGTATCCCTTTAAGTCCAATTGGCACCAAGGAGCCTAAAGTGGGCCAAGAAAACATCCCCACACCATTACACCACCACCACCAGCCTGCACAGTGGTAACATGGCATGATGGATCCATGTTTTCATTCTGTTTACGCCAAATTCTGACTCTACCATCTGAATGTCTTTGCTGCATACCTCGGTTGTAACGAGTGGTTATTTCAGTCAAAGTTGCTCTTCTATCTGCTTGAATCAGTCGGCCCATTCCAATCGAAGGCGTTTGACTGTTTTTCCTCTGTGGAACACAAAACAAGGTATTATGAAAAATGTTTTAGTGTTGAAAGTCGACTGGGTCCAATGTGACTATGTTTGGCTGATGATCACAAATTTCCCATTATTTTTTAACCCCTCCCTATCAAACTATTGACTTTTTTTTGACACACAGAGAGTCCAGCTCTACGTCGTGCCTCAAATTAATCCAGTTTAACTCAGACATATCCCATAACATCAGTAAAATGGATTGCAAATGCAGTTTTATTTTTTTCTTTGGAACATTATGTGCAATGGCGCACATGTCCAGTCTTTCAAGGAGAGAAAACTCCTGTCAAAAGAAGGGGTGAAGCAAGATGTTTGTGTGGGAAGAGCATTTGGCATCCAGCTGATTATGAGACTCTATGAGAGACTCCAAAACGAAATATAGACTTTGCCATACAATTCCATACAGCAATATTCACACATTGTCTTTTGATGTAATTTACTTTTTAGACAATGCATGGTCCCTAGATAATACTGTACCCCAAAAACATCAGACTAATGTCAGTTGTTCTCATGTGAACAACAATTTACAAAATAGCACAAAAAATAAAGCTGCTGCTGACGATTTCCCATGATGAATGTGGTCTGGCAGAGTTCCTCAGGAATGGTCAGATTTCCAGCTTACCGTCTGGATCCAAGTTTTAGTCACATGTGGCTTTGGGTTCATGCTCATCAAAGGCCTGAATTCACATGGGAGTAATTTAACCCATTCTCACAACAAATATGAGATTTTATGTTATTAACCTCTTAGAGGGTTTCACTATGGTTAATAGGCAATGAAAAGTTAATAGTTCTAAATGAATGCTGTGTTTATCACTTGCAGTGTGTGACGTGATCACACACACATGCAAAACAACGAAGAGAAGGACTGGTGAAAAGGATTTTTTGTTTTATGTTTTTGAAAGAAGTTCTTCTGTCTTCTGCATTTATATGATCAAAATTGCACTATTATTGTGAAATAATATTACACTTTAATCTAACTGTTTTCTATATGAATGTATTTTAAAATATAATTTATTCCAGTAATGAAAAGCTGAATTTTCTGCATCATTACTCCAGTCTTCATAGTCACATGATCCTTTAGATATCATTTTAATCTGATTTTTTTTTTTCAGGATTCTTTGATGACCAGAAAGTTCAAAAAAACAGCATTTAGAAAAAAAGGAAATCTTTGCAACAATTATAAAACGGCATTATTATACATTGCATAAGATGCATCCTTGCTGATAGCAGTATTAATGTCTTATAAAAAAAAAAAAAATCTTACAGACCCCAGACTTTTCACCAGTAGATTATAGGTCTACTATACTATTTTGCAGTGGCTTTCCTGTTATAAATGGAAAACGAGTTTATTCCGTTGATTTTACCTTGGTTTAAAGGGAGTTTAAGCACTTCTTCACAATCATGCTTATCGCTTTAGCAGAGTCCAGTTTCTCACATTTGTCCTCAGATATTTCACATTCACCACCTAAAATCTGAATTGAGAAAAGCACTGACTAAACCATGCAGCATGTCTTGAGGTTGTCATGGTTACGCTGCACTCAAACGCACAAGTCACATGACAAGCGCGTCCGTTTTATGGTTGTGATTCTGAGAAACACTGTCCAAAAAAACAGTGTGATGTACAGTGTTGCCGGGAAGAGTTTGGAGTCAAGTGGGCGTTCTGCGTGTACCCTGTCATTTCCTGAGGATTCTTAGCATGAGAGAGAGAGATTGAGGGGGAGGTGAGAGAGAGAGAATTGCTCAGTTTGGAAATACATTGACGATGCAACGCTCAATGAAATCAGAAAGACTGCTTTGTTGTGTAAACCAGCTTGTCACTTTTCAGATAAAGTTGGAAATAGTCTGTCTACAGTCTGTCAGCAGCAAAAAAGCATGTAGCCCTGCACCGATTGTCTTCTGAGATATTATGCATTATTTATGTACAATACCATGACAAGCTCCTTCCAGGATATGACCCGACTGCCACCTCAGGTCTCCTTCCACTTAATCCCACATCTCCCTGGAGTCCTGCACAAACTGGATCCATGCAGCTGAAATAATACAACAATATCACAGATTTCAGGTTAAAAATGATTTAAATCAAGGTGAAGTTTATTTCTTTAAACTGTTTTAGGTGCCACAACTGCTCGCCTTTTTCAATTTATTTTTCAACTTTTTAACACCATTTTATCAGTTCAATTTAGTATTTTAGTATAGTATTTTAGGGTGGTGATGGTGCAGTGGATAAGACACATGTCTTTGGTGTGAGATACTCGGGTTCAAATCCAAAAGAACAGCATATTCTAATTTGTAACATTATACATTTATTGGTCACATTTGTTCAGTTTAACTCTTTACCTGTCACCCACCCTTTTGATAATTGACCGTAAAATGCACCATAAAAAACTTAAATGGTTGTAATTGAAGAATGCTTTGGAATATAGACCTAAGTTTGGTCTCGTTTTAAAGAAAGCACTTCCATAGTAAAAATGGAAGTTATAATTTACAGTAAATCAAATATACTTTATTAATATATTTTTTCAATTTGATGGTGGATCCAGAAAGGTTCAAACAACAATCACCAGTGACAACTAGAGACTCACCCGCTGTAAAATGCAAAAGACTTCCGAGTGGATACAGAAAAAATGAGACTGCAACCAGCTCATACGAAAACAAGGATAAATATCAGGACATTAAATGTAGTCATGCAATACTGATGTTGAACATTGACAAGTTGAGAACAAAGTTTAATTTGTACGGTTTTAAATGAAATAAGCGATTTTTAGATTTAATCAGCGCGATTTCCTGCAATTGTTTTTTCCCCTTAGTTGGTCAGAACCAGAACAAAAGTGGATGTTACTTGCTTGTTCAGACATTTTCCGGTGAAAATGATTATGTTGGTCATATTTCTAAAAAATAATAATCTGTGATTTTGAATGACAGTATCGACACCGGTGCGGTGTTTGACAGCTCCACATTCTCCTCAAACATTGTGTTCATCCACGCTGTGCCGTGCCGAGGCACAACCCACGTAAAGTTGATAATTCTGTGAATAACTGCTATTGCAGATTCCGAACTGAGATGGCGACAAAGAGGAAAAACTGCAGACTTAAATCATGGTTTCTGCAGGTTTCAGTAAGTCAAATTTAAGACATTTTAAGACCATAAACATTGAAATTTAAGACCTACATGACACATTACCAAAATTTTAAACAAAAAAATATTCGGAAAAATTTTTTTTTTATATGCGTGTGTTTGTGTGTGTGAAAGAGCGTCGGAGAAAATATAATTTACAGAAAGTATAGAAATTTGTACTTTGCATTTTATACTGTAAAAACACAATTATAGTTGAACATTATTTTAGTTGATCATACCAAGAGATGAAATGGCATGAACATTTATTTTCATGATAATACTGAAATCAATTCAGAGACTGAGCTTTCAATGCTGTTACGGAAGGGGCTGATTGGTTGGTTTTTCAGTTCGTTTGCGGCATTCTGAATTTTTTTTTTTATTAAGAAACCAAGCAAATAAACAAGTCAATAACAATGTCAAATCTTATTACAAACAGAGATGAGTAATGTTAGGAATTATCTTGTAAAAACGACATTTATGAATGAAATGTTTACTTAAAAGAATTATGTTGTTAATTCCAAAATCATTGTGATCATTATGAAAAAAATACCGAATTTTATATCATTAATTGTTAGATTCATCAACTGAAATCCTTTGGAGACAAACAATTGTTGGCATTCTGAATCTGAAACGGTGAGATTTTTTTCAATCTCGCTGCGGATGCCACGCGCCTGAACTTGAGCGAACCATTGTGTAAATGAACCAGTGTGTAAATGGCCTCTTGGGCGAGCTACCTCGTATCAAGCCACAAGCTAATGCTAGCACGCGAGCGCGCGTTGAACCGTTTTGAACCCCTGGTCTAGAGTTCCGCTTTGTAAGCTACAACTCAATACTTTTTTGCTACTTTGTAATAACTTTCCTGCAGCCAGAGTTTTGGCAAATGAATGAGGGTAAAATCTTTTTAGGACCTGACTAAATCAAATTTAAGACCTCGGATGAAAATCTGGCTGTTTTTAAGACTTTGTAAGGCCTTAAATTTAAAGTTCAGAATTTTAGACTTTTTAAGACCCCACGGAAACCCTGTTAATGTTTGATTTATTTAGGTTTTAAGAAAATAAAGTTTTCCTTGTTATTTTTAGTTTGTCAGCTCTTGAATCTAGAGTCCCAGTAAATTCATCATTGTCGTTCCAATCTCACTGCATTGCATTCCAGAGTCTATTTTTATGTTGCAGCCTTTTCACTAGACGACTGTAACAGTGAGGTCGAATGCTATTGGTTCTCACGTTTCATGCCCAGTTTTATAAAACTTAAATAACTTTGTTCACTATTATATGACATCAGAAGGCCTGGAATATTTAGCACAGAAGTACAATATGGATACTATTCTTTGAATAAAGTAAATGCTATTACAGTACCATTTTTCAATAAGCAAGATAATTTCCTGTGGATCATATGTGTTTGTAGTTAGAAACAAAAATCACTGTAAAAACAAACACACCCAGCCTCATTCTGTCAGCCAATATTGTCATCAAACTCAGATATTCATCATTTCAGATAAAAAGCATCTGTTTCGAGTGTGCGGGCGAGGAACAAGAAGCTGTAATCTACAGGCAAAATATGGATTCATGTGGGTTTTCACATATAGCTGTCAACACTTCCCTGTTCTTCGGTCATTATTTGACCAAAATAAGTTTTACCTGCCCTCTGTGTCTCAGCAACAGATCACAAAGGTCTCATGGTTACAATTGCCATGGTAACAATGACTAGATCCTCTATTCATCAGATAAAAACCCAAAGAGCTTCATGCAGATCAGAACCAACCCCTCCAGCATATATATATATATATATATATATATATATATACACACACACACACTTTCCTAAAGGATTATTATTAACACCATACTAATACTGTGTTTGACCCCCTTTCGCCTTCAGAACTGCCTTAATTGTATGTGGCATTGATTCAACAAGGTGTTGAAAGCATTCTTTAGAAATGTTGGCCCATATTGATAGGATAGCATCTTGCAGTTGATGGAGATTTGTGGGATGCACATCCAGGGCACGAAGCTCCCGTTCTCACCGACATGCAAAGATGCTCTGTTGGGTTGAGATCTGGTGACTGTGGGGCCATTTTAGTACAGTGAACTCATTGTCATGTTCAAGAAACCAATTTGAAATGATTCGATCTTTGTGACATGGTGCATTATCCCGCTGGAAGTAGCCATCAGAGGATGGGGACATGGTGGCCATAAAGGGATGTACATGATCAGAAACAATACTCAGGTAGGCCGTGGCATTTAAACGATGCCCAATTGGCACTAAGGGGCCTAAAGTGTGCCAAGAAAACATCCGCCAAACCATTACACCACCACCACCAGCCTGCACAGTGGTAACAAGACATCCATGTTTTCATTCTGTTTACGCCAAATTCTGACTCTACCATCTGAATGTCTCAACAGAAATCGAGACTCATCAGACCAGGCAACATTTTTCCAGTCTTCAACTGTCCAATTTTGGTGAACTCTTGCAAATTGTAGAGTCTTTTGCCTATTTGTAGTGGAGATGAGCGGTACTCGTTGGGGTCTTCATTTTCTGCTTCATAATTTGAATGTTGTTTTTTCTTGATCATTCATGAAGCAAACAAAAAATAAAGGTTGTCACTAAACATTACATGCCATCTTCTCATGCAAATTTTACATTTAATAATGTGTTTCTGGCCTATGCAAACTTGCCACCAGAAAAAGCAAAGGTTCATTTGGGTTCTATGCCAAAAAAGTTCTCTATGTGAAATGATTGCATAAGAACAGTTCCTTGCATATATCCCTTTCTTCTAAGAATGTAAGATGTTGCACACGTCACATCAACAGACATGGCCCAAAATAACCACGAGAGCAAAGCAACAGTAACCGTGAAAGCACCCAAAAGAGAAAGTTCAAAAAGAGCTCATGAGACATAATGTTCACAGAGCTGTGAGTGACATGTCAAACAAAAAACTGAGATATCACTGAAACCCAACGGAAAAGAGGACACGCTGTTCTCTCCTCTAAGAGTTCGTCTGTTCCACTGTATAAACTCTTTTGTCCTCAGCGGTCATATTCAGACAGTAATGATGACTAGCAGAGATCAGCGGGAGTCATGCTCCTGTTGAGAGGGTGAGATCTGTGTAAGGACCCTTTACTCTGGAAAAGTGTGAAAGATTCAATGACCCTTCATCCAAAACACACCTGTCTGCGTGAGAACATGCTCTCTCGGTCCTATTAGATTCCCAGCCGAATCCCAGCAGGCTTTACAGACAATCTACTCTTCAATAAAACGTCCTACAAGCATCACAATTACAATTACGAAATCACCCCCTATACCCACATTCATACAGTCCACCTGAGGGAGTGAATGAAATCCAGTGAGTGAATTCGGACATTGAGTGTGCAAGGGCTGCAGCTTTTGCATAGTTTGTGCTCGCTGTTTAATAATCATTAAAGCAAACTGGAAACTCCAATAGCGAGATGAAACAATTTATCATGAAAACTATCATGTATAAACCATAGTTCACTTTGAAATTAATTTTTGGTATGTTTTAGCTTACCTCAAGGGCATCCAAGATGTAGGTGTCTGTTTCCGCAGTATTTTCAATTTTGATATTTTTAGGTCAAACCGTTCGTCTGTCAGTCATATAATGCAGGTCTATGGTCACCACCTCAAAGAGCATGCACAGAGAAGTCCAAATTAAACATGATTTAATGACTCGTAAATGTAAGTACACATTGATGGCCTAAGACACCGAAACGAGCGGGTTGTGTGAGAAAACGAACATTTTTTATATCGTTTTTACCTCTTGTAATCCCAGCCACGTCCAAGTGATCTGAGGGCGAGGGTGCTTCGGTCTGCGCAAGCGCCAGAAGTGATCATTCGCGAGGTTGCGGAAAAATTTGGGGATATTGTAAGTACACACCTGCAGGAAAATTATTTTTGGATATTTTATTACAAAAATCTTACATATTGTACCTTTAACAGCAGAATTTGAATTTGTCTCATATTTGATAAAGTTTGTGTCATTGATTTCAATTTAAAGGGATAGTTCGGCCAAAAATGATATTTAAACCATGCATTACTCATCCTCAAGCCGTTCGAGAAATATTTGTCAATCTTGTTCACATTTTCAGTTATTTTAGAAAATGTCTTAGACCCTTCAGTGGATATAATGTGAAGAAATTGGGTCCAGCTCCTTCAAGTCCCAAAAATGTGCATAAATCCTTCACAAAAGTAATCCATCCGGCTCCAGGGTGATAAACGAAGGCCTTCTGAGGGTAATCCGTGCGGTATTATCGCAAAAATATACATATTTAAAACTTTATAAGTGAAAATATCTGACTTCCGGAAGTTCGGCGTACATAGCGTAGGAACCGTCGTGACGTCGCAACGTTTCCTACGCTGACGTCCTACCTCGTACGCAGACTTCCATCACCCGTGAACGTACATAACGTAGGAACCGTCGCGACGATCGTTGGCGGAAGTCAGATATTTTCATTTATAAAGTTTTACATATGTATATTTTTACGACAATAACGCACGGATTATCCTCAGAAGTCCTTCGTTTATCACCCTGGAGCCGGATGGATGTCTTTTGTGAAGGATTTATGCACATTTTTGGGACTTGAAGGAGCTAGACCCCATTTCTTCACATTATATCCACTGAAGGGTCTGAGACATTTTCTAAAATAACTGAAAATGTGTTGGTCTGAAACAAGATTGACATATGCATCTCGAACGGCTTGAGGGTGAGTAATGCATGGTTTAAATATCATTTTCGGCCGAACTATCCCTTTAAAATGACTACTTACCAATTTAACCCACTTTTGTTTCAACCGGGACTGTGAGATCCAACAGCATCGTTCTGGCACCCTTTAGCGTCAATATAAGACTCAGATATATATGGTCCAGAAGGCGCCTCCTAGTGGTCTAACCCTAACCCTACCCCAGACCTAAACCTACCCATAACCGAAGCGTTATATTGATGCTAAACTGGGTGCCATGTGCATTGGATGTAAACGCATTGTCAAAAGCATCAGTATATGGATGAGAATCGAGTTCCAACCACACCTTTTCTTTTCCAGTCTTCAGCACAGACCAAGAAGGAAACCCTTTAAGAAAGTTCTGCCACTTTGCAAGAACCTGTATTGACAATCTAACACAGTCATGCAATATCAAACAGCAGCATGCACTATCTGATGCATCAAAGCACATTAAAACTGGCGACGGTGTTCAGAGAAAGTTAAATGGCTTTCCTTTTAAGTCAGCATGTCAGACAAATTAAATGATTATAATGTGTGCCCCATCAGCAAGGTTTAAATCCCAGTAATTAGCAGGGTTGATGTCTACTGTAATTTCTCAATTAGATATTTTAACTCTACTGAGAGCAGGTGGGGAGTGATGCACCTGTTCCACTAACTGAACGTAGGAGTGCAGAGGCGAGATGTCAAAGTTAGACTCATTAAAATGTTCAGAATGGAAGTGCACTACATACTGGTAAAAAAATAAAAATAATTAAAAATAGCATGGTTTGGGTAAGATTAGGCTGGGTTATGGCTCAGTTTTGGGGTTTCTGGTGAAAGGGTGGCATCAGATATGGTTAACTTATAGTTGAGAATTGGTACCAATAATAAAACCTGTTTCGGCCCAGTTCAGGGCCAGTAAAGAGTGGTTAAAGGAGTCGTTCACTTAAAAAACTTTTGTTGATAATTTACTCACCCCATGTCATCCAAGATGTCCATGTCTTTCTTTCTTAAGTTGAAAAGAAATTAAGGTTTTTGATGAAAATATTCCAGGATTTTTCTCCATATAATGGACTTCATTGGAAACCAAATGGTTCAAGATCCAAAACACAGTTTCAGTGCAAACTGTTCAAAGAGCTTTAAACGATTCCAGACGATGAATAAGGGTCTTATCAAGCGAAACGATCGCTCATTTAAAAAAAAAGTTTACGTTTTATAAGATCAAGTGCTCGCCTTGCCACACGTTTGTGACTCTCCTGTTCAAACTCGTTCATCAACACGAACGAATCTTTTTCCGAGTCAATTCGTTCGTTCCATTCGTTCATTGAATGAACCAAATAACTTGGCAAAAGATTTGTTCATTTTGATGAACAAGTTCGAACAGGAGATTCACGAACGTCACAGAACAGAGCAAGGCGAGCATTTGAGCTTATAAAACCGTGAACTGTTTGGTGCCTGTCTCTTCATGTTATCCCAGACGGACTCAATGATGGTGAGATTCGGACCGTCTGTTATCAGACCCCTTGTGCAAACAAAAGTCTCACAGTCACAGGATTATTACAATTAATGGCAAAAGGAATGTTTGGACCGATATATCCTACGGACAAACTACAGCAAAATATATTAATAACTGGCTTAAAACAATTTGGGCGAGAAAATGCTAAAGTGACTTTTGCACAGTACTGTATAGAGTATCAAGCAATGATCTCTATGGTGTTTGTTTTTTTAATCAAGTTCTACTTCCTTTAAACACTAAAAAATGCTGGGTTGTTTTTTTACCCAATTTTGGGTCAAATATGTTACATTTTTAAATTATATGTTTAACCCAATGTTTGAGTTTGTCCATATTTGACCCAAAATTGGGTCAACAACCCAGCATTTTTTAGAGTGAAGAATTGAATTAATTTAGATGTTTAACGAAGGCTGTTGATCAAGACTGGCTTCATGATTGGCACTAAACTGATGTATATTTGGATGCCCAGTTGTGTACGTAACAAGAAGCCAGCAGGTATATTCTCTGTGTTAAAGCATGCTCTCGTCGGCTGATGCTCGGTTGTCTAATGGAAGTCAATGACTCGCATTAGAAAGGTTCCAGAACAGACGGAGTATCCATGGAAACCTGAGCTGGAGAGCATGTCCGTCCCAGTGCCTGCAGCGATATATAGTAATTACAGAGCCATTTATTCTGTGCTTGGAAAAAAAAACCCCTCAGTGATGGTCGTAATCACGGCCGTCTGAAGGATCCGCATGCAAGTACACCAGCCTACGCATGACCTGATTAAAATTCCACCTAAATCAAGTCCTTCTGGCCTGTGAGAACATCTCATCTGTGAAGTGACACATGATATCATGTACTGTCATGGCCATGTGTCAGAATAACCTGCTACATGGCAGAACACGCAGTGGGCCACAACCTCTGCATGCAAGCAAATCTAATTTATCGCTTTGTCTTTGGCCATGAAGACTCATGGTCTCTCTCTGTTATATACGTTATGTGTTAAATCTCTTCAAGTGCAACCAAATACACTGCAACATTATAACAAATAGATTTTTTTATATACGTTTAGAATTCCTAGGCTTGTTTTACTGTGTTGCTATGTTGTTGCTAGGCTGTTCCAATGACAACAATTGGAGATTGGCTCTTTTAATTGGAAGGCGGGACTTATTCCACCATATACATTAATAACATGTATAAGCCTCATTAGCAGCTGTTTCTATGGGCCGCCGTAGTGACAAATTGGGTCTCTACAAGAAATCAGGCTTTATTAGGATCCCAAGTGATCCCATTGGTTCAAATTGCTTTTAATACTCTCCTCAGCGCCTGATTACAATTCCTAAAATCATGTTATGATAAATGCTGTTTCACCTACATTATAATTACCATTTATGTCTGTATTAGTTAGCGTTTGTACTAGCATAGCATACAGATGCCTGATTAGCCTGACAGCTTAGATTATACATGCATTGGCCTGTATTTATTTACTTACAATCATCTGTAATGAAATGTGTTAAATTAAGTGTTACTGAATGTCCAAAGATTTCAGTTAAAAATAAAACAAATGAATGATTATATTTTCTATCTATCACTTAATGGGCTATTATTATATTATTAATGAACACAATGCACAATGTTTTGACATAATTTATTCTTACTGTAAGTGACGACATGCTGACTGTTCCAAGATGGCGGTCGAATGTGGAATCTATGTACACTTATCTATGAGTGCACTGTCTTTGTAGCCTATATCTAAAGTCTGTGGGTGTTCTGAGTGGGTTTTAACAATATACAATATTTTTATTCATGTCGTTGGTTGCCTTCTACTGCAACACAGATGGACTAAAAGGGCTGTCTCAAACACTGCTCATATTTAGACGTTTTGTTGAGAGGTTGAGCTATTAGCACGCCACGTTGTCATGGAAACAACAGATAAAAAGAATATCAATTGGAAAGCTAAATGAGCCAAGGATGAAAAAAAAGGAAAAGAGAAGTGTAATAACTAAATGAATCGATTAATGAATTAATAATAACATTTTAAGAGGAGACAATCAAATATTCTATCTTATATAACCAAGACTCGTAACATACATCATTTTGGATATTTAAGTGTGTTTTTCCACTGCCAAAACACCGGAAGCGTTCTCAGAGTGTACGTGAAGACATTTTCTCCTCATGAGGTCTATCCATTGATCCATCATTCAAGCAGAAATATGTCTCAGATACACCCATTTAAACCTTGGAAGTCCTGGCTGGCAAGAAAAACAATAGAAAATCGGTCGATTTTGGGGCCATTTCTCCTCTCTCCAATAATCCTAGCTAAAGTCCAGATTATACTGATGGTTCTACAGATGAATTTATCAGTTTTTCCTGTGGCGTGAGCCATGGGGTGTCTTAAAGGGATACTCCTACCAAAAATGAAGATTCTGTCATTTACTCAACCTCAAGTACTGTATGTATGAGTTTCTTTCTTCTGCTGAACACAAAGGAAGATATTTTGAAGAACGCTTGGAAACAAACAGTTGTTTGGCACCATTGACTTCCAGTAGGAAAAAAAATACTATGGAAGTCAATGGTGCCAATCATTCTTCAAAATATCTTCCTTTGTGTTCAGCAGAAGAAAGAAACTCATACAGGTTTGCAACAACTTGAGGGTGAGTAAATGATGACTCAAATCACCAAGTATGAGCCATATGCGCTAGATGTCTCTTTATCGTCTTTAGCGCAATCTTGATTGGCCAAACGTTATTGAACGGTATTTATATAGATTTTACCTCTTGTAACCACAGCCACGTCCAAGTGATCTTACAAGAGGTTAAAAACGATATAAATACTTCGATTTCTCACACAAACCGCTCGTTTCGTGTCTTAGGCCATCAATGTGTACTTACATTTACGAGTCATTAAATCATGTTTAATTTGGACTTCTCTGTGCATGCTCTTTGAGGTGGTGACCATAGACCTCCATTAAAAGACTCTAAGACAAACGTTTTGACCTAAAAATATCAAAATTGAAACTACTGCTGAAACAAAGGCCATCCACACTAATAAGTTTTCGTTTAACATATATTTTTCTCTCAGTTTTGGCCTTCAGTCCACACTGAGACGCCATTTAAAGTCAACGTTTGGAAAACGCTCTCCAAAGTGGATAAGTTTGAAACGCTTTTCGCATTGTAGTGTGGACAGTAAAACCGGAGGTATTTCAAAACGATGACGTAAGTTTAGTCATGTGACCCATGTAGTACCAGGTATTGTGCCTGTTATGTGTTATTCATTTTTACACTATTGCTAAAATATTTTACTTTCTTTGTACTTAATATTTGCTATTCTTCATAGCACAGTACTGCAAAGATGACAGATAATGTAGTCTACTCACATTTGCTGTCCTGCGGCAAAACAGGAGAGCAGTTGCGTTTTAGACCAAACATATGGTGACTGAATGCGACCTGGATGCATCCGTGATGGTGAGATATTTCGCTAAATAAAATTATCCTGTTATTGTGCGATAACATTATTATTTATTTTCCCATCTGTATCATCTCAATGAGCTTTTGTGAAGTTTCAAGCATGCGCAGTAAAGTGAATTTAGAAGTTTCTCGTCCACACGAAACGCAAGAGCTTGAAACGCTAGTGTAGAGAGCGTTTTTAAACGAAAACCCCGTTTTCAAATCTATCCGGATTAATGTGGACGTAGCCAAAGACACCTACATCTTGGATGCACTTGAGGTAAGCTAAAACATATCAAAAATTTATTTCAAAGTGAACTATCCCTTTAAGTGTGGGCTAGCCTTAAAGGGGACATATACATGCAAAATCCACTTTTTTAGCCCTTAAATGCATTTTGTTGTCAATTTGGAGAGTTTATAAGTACAGAAAAGATGAAATTATTCTCTTCAGGTGCTTCGTTTCTATCTTTATATTCTGTTTTGGTCATATTTTTCAACCTGTTCAGATTTTTCTGTTGATGTTTTTTGAGCAAGTACGTCACCGTATTTGCAGCGGAACTGACAAATAAGGACATTCGACTAACGGTCCAACACTTCCAGCAATCCGCGTTATTATTTCTCGCTCCGATTTTTGTAGTCCAAGCTCAATGATGCAGAAGTTATGAGGACGCTAGTCAAAATGTTCGGTTGTTGGATGTAGTGACCTGAAGCACTTCAAGGATCCCCACTTCAACAACCTCGGGCAATATACAGAAGGGTTTGCCGATCGCCTTTTTATTTAAAGGGGCCGCATTGAAACGACTTGCTCACAGAAACACATCAGAAAAGGGGTAGAAAAGGGGCCTGTGGAGCTATAATAATGAGTAATTCAGACCCAAGCATTGCAGTTATGCTTTATATAGACCACAAATGTATGATTTATAAGTAAAAATTAATGATTTAAAAGCATGATATGTACCCTTTAAGGCAAGCATAACTATTATGATTCCCCATACTCTGGTTGAGATGTGTATTATTACTTCTCTTAGAAATTATACATACTATTGACTTTTAATAAAACAGCAGAAATCTAGAGAGTATCACAGTGGACCAGAAACACCCTCACCAACCTACAAAAAACACAGTAGCAATCACATAGCTACACTCTGCCAGGCGACATCTCGGTGATGAGTTTTGTAGCGTTAGCTGTGGTGGAAAATTTTAAACCGAATATTAAGCTGACCATGTTTTAACATTTGACCTCATTTAACCAGCTAAATCTCTGAGACAATGTACCAAGACTTGGTAGATGTACTTCAGATGAATGTATGTGTGTGTCAAACACCTGACTGTGTATAAATAACAAATATGGGATATGGAACTAGACAGATGACTAAGATAGGATCATTAAAACAAAGTCTCCTCTACCCAGTAACAAAACAGTCTACCTATAAAGAACCAATGAAATTAAAGTCATTATGCCATACTTCTCTATTGTATAAAAACTGTTGTATCAGTGTTTTCGGGGGGATTCTCAATGGAATTTGTCTGAGATCCACCGGCCGTGTTTTTATGTGGGAGATACTCTGAGTATTGCTCGTGAACTCTCCTGGACGTAATTAAAAGCATTGAAAAGACATTTGCTCGAGTCTGTCTGTTATTTAAGCTGCGCGGCAAGAACAAGTTAGAATTATTGCACCTGGCGGACGTCGACTGAAGATGCACTAGGGTATAGGGTAGGTTTAGTGCTCAGCGGACGTCGATGTGTAGATGCGCGGGTAAAAGTAGAAGACTTGGCCAACTAGAGTGAGTATTATTGTAGAGTAGTCAGGTTCAGGAAAAAATCCTTTACATAACCTACATGGTAAATGCTACTCACACTTTTTATTTTCTTAAAGGGCGGTTGACTGCTTTTTTTCTTAGCATTATTGTATTTATGGGGTGCAATATAACATGTATACATGGTTTTTCTTTTTTTAAAAGTTTTATTTTTCATAAACTTCACTTTTATTGTCAGCCGCGCTCTCCTCTGTCCCCTGAACGAGCGGTTCACTTCCTGATTCTATGAAAACAGAATGTGGGCTCAGATTGGTTAGTTTGGGCCGGTGTGTTGTGATTGGCTAAACTGTCACGCACGTTGTCCGGAAGATTAACGCCCATTACCTTTACCGGCAAGTCATGAGCTCCAGTCCAGATGTAAATATGTGTCGAACTCCAGTATCAGTTTCAGGCAGAATCAGACCGAGAAAGCCGCGATGAAGAGAGTCAAACAAAACCTCACCACACACGGCTCTTACTAAACGTTTCTGAATTATAATTTGCTACATTTTTTAACTTTATACACGTTTGTTTTACACAATAGCATCTGACTGGCAACAATAGCAACTGACTGGCTACTAATGTTATACTCAAGCAGCGTTGGCATGTTTACGTTCTTGATCAAATTGAAAATAACGTCATAAAGCATATATACATGAAAAATACGTTTACAGCATTAGTACCTATAGAAAATTCAGGTCCATAATGTTTGTACGCGTTTGTCGTAGACACAAAATAGCATAGTCTAACTAGTAGTGGCTATAAAGCCAGCGCTGGCATTTGAAAAAAATAAAACACAAGGCTACGTCTTGAATTATACATGCAAATACATTTAAAATTATTAAGTCTTAGCCTACTTACAGGTTGTGGCCCAACAACTGCGGCCTCTGGTTTTAAAGTCGGAACTGCTTCATGTTTTAGTAACAGTTTCTTGTTGAATCCGGTGTTGAACTCGCTAGATTACGATTGCCATTTTCAGGAACATAATCAAACATAAATTGTATCCATTGTTGAGGAAGAACAGCGTCCATGGGAAGCCCGAACACAGAAGACCTGACATCTGCGTGAACAACAGAAATATGTGCATGACATTTTCTGCATATTCTGAGGGAGGGGTTGATGCAAATGTGTGGGTTAGTGACGTACCATAACCCAGCTGTAGACCCAATCAAGTTCTTTTTGTAGGCAATTATACTTCCTGATTTTTAAAAGACGATATCTCTGCTTACACTGAACTTTCAGCGCTGCAACTTTGCAGATACTGTTCATGCACCAACAGCAACATTACACACTATTTAAAATGAAAAAAGTGAAATCGCAGTCAACCCCCCCTTTAATGCTTAATTGATATGCAACAACTGGTAAAGAATGAGATAAGGTAGTGAAGAAAACTTGAAAAATGGAAGAGTGGAGAATTACTTAAGATCGGATGAAACACAAGGAGAGCTGAGAGGAACAAGGTCTTGGTTGCTACCCGACAGGCAGACTGTTTGTGGCGAAAGGCCTCTGAGGAGTTAAGAAACCGCACTGATGAAACTGTGCTTGACACCAAGCAATACTGGGAGAAACAGGACACAAATGCATATGTTAGCCTACATCTCTCTCACACACACACACTTTGATATCACACAATACACTTTGATATTGATTAGCAACACTGGCATATTAGCGGGGAGAATCTGAATAAGTGTACTCACAGTGCTCAGGAGAATCAAAGCGCTCTGTGGTTGTTCATTATGCTAATAAAATTCACACACTGGAACATAAACAGTTTCCAGAGGCCACACATCACTATGGCCTGTATTTACATTTTATGAATTATGCCTATTGCATCAACCATCCTGTTGTAGAGGTTATTAAGAACATGGTTTGTTATACGCTACCGGTCAAAAGTTTAGGGTCGGTAACATTTGCTCACCAAGGCTGCAATTTTTTGATAAAAAATACACAAAAAAACACAGTAATATTGTGAAATATTATGACAATTTAAAATGACTTTTTTATGTAAATATATATTAAAATGTAATTTGTTCCTCTGAAAAAAAGCTGAATTTTCAACATCATTACTCCAGTCTTCAGTGTCACATGATCCTTCACAAATCACTCTAATATGATGATTTTATGCTCCAAAAACATGTATGATTATTATCCATATTTGAAAACAGTTTTTTACATTTTTATTTCAGGATTCTTTGATGAATAGAAAGTTCAAAAGAACAGCTTTTATCTGAAATGGAAAGCTTTTGTTACATTAAACACTACCCTTTAAAAAGTTTGGGGTCAGTAAGAATTTGTATTTTATTTTGGGGGGAAATAAATAAGAAATCAATACTTCTATTCATCAAGGATGAGTTACATTGATCAAAAGTTACAGTAAAGACATTTATAATGTTAGAAAATATTCTAATTAAATAAAAGCTGTTCTTTGAACTTTCTATTCATCAAAGAATCCTGAAATAAAAATGTAAAAAACTGTTTTCAACATGGATAATAATCATACATGTTTTTGGAGCATAAATTCATCATATTAGAGTGATTTGTGAAGGATCATGTGACACTGAAGACTGGAGTAATGATGCTGAAAATTCAGCTTTTTTTCAGAGGATTAAATTATATTTTAATATATATTAACATAAAAAGGTCATTTTAAATTGTCAGAATATTTCACAATATTACTGTGTTTTTGTGTATTTTCTATCAAAAAATTGCAGCCTTAGTGAGCAGAAGACTTCTTTTAAAAACATAAAAAAATCTTATCCTTAAACTTTTAACTGGTAGTGTACATGAAGCAAATCATGATGCATGACACTGAAGCTTTAACAATATTCTATATTTTCTGAAGAAAATTACTGTTTACGTGACATTTCATTTAGTCCACCTTGCAAAAGCAACACTATAGGCTACATACCGTAAAGCTGAAGATAAATCTGACGGGTCATTGATTTAATTGTCCAAAACAACAGGTTTAATATAATTATTATAAAAAAATATATATATACTAATATTCCAAAATAATTCTGTCGTCTGGATATTTTCAGCTTGTTTTCTTACTTTTAGACATTCATTTATTCTCTGTCAAGTCATGTTTCCCAAAAGCTTTTATGAATGCAGTTTCACAAATCGGATAAAATAAATCAAATCAGTGCCGTTCATGGTGTGATTTGTTGCATTATCGGTAATGATTGTAATGTGTCAGGCTGCCACCTAGTGCTCAGAACCACATACAGCACATCAAACACATTTAGGTTTAGACATGAAAAGGGAATTGTAAATGAATACATGAAGAGTTCAGATGCAAAAGCCTCTAAGTGCCATTTGAAATTTTCTTCTAAAATGATAATTTTTATCAAGCTTGCATATTAAAGTTCAGTAATTTCACATAATGGCAATGAAGATTACCTATTAATTGTCATTTAAGTGAAATTACTGAACTTAAATATACAAGCTTGATAAAAATGGTCATTTTAGAAGAAAATTTCAAATGGCATTTAGAGGCTTTTGCATCTGAACTCTTCACATTTTCAAGAAATGGATAATGCTGGGTGTTTTAATGTAGCTCAGTGGGCCTTTAATTACATATCAGAGCCATGATCATTGGCCACGTGTTCCCATCCTGTACTGGACACAAGAGGAGAACGAGCAAAGATTTATGGCACCCTTAACCTAGCCTGATATGAAATGGGCTCTTCAATTAGCCAACGAAGGCTCAAAAATAGTGTCCTTTTCCTTAAGAGGCTTTTACTGTTGCACTGAATATAGGATGGATTTGACTGGAAAAACATTAGGAATAGCATATATATAGCATAGTTCGTATGCGATTTCTGCAGTAAACAACAAAAGAACACTGCATAAAATACTATATCCCATAATGCATTCTGCTCTGCCTTCTATTTCTGGCATATGTCTTTCTTAACTCATTATTTGATTGGACTGTCAAAAGATATATAACTCAAAAGTATTGCATTGTAACACTAATATTTGTCGATGTATAGCACTCCATAAAAAAAAAGAGTATGCAAATACAGTTTTGTACAGTATGCTAGTTTTCCATTCCAAGCCAGGAAACACAGATGGATAGTACTGTAAGTGCACAGCCTGTGATGCAAAATGTGCCCAAAACTATGGGTGTGTTCAAACTTGGCATGTTTGGTTCGATTAAACCGAACCCTGGTGCGATTGCTCTGTTAGTGTGGTTCATTAAATGAGAACGCTGCCATCTGACCCAAACAAGCAGACCGAGAGCGCTGCTGAAAGATGGGTCTTGATCCACTTCCAAGTGAACTCTGATGCGGTTCGAAAGAAATATGAACACAACGTGGACCAAAGACAAAAACGGGGCATGATGTCACAAGATGTGACCATAAAAAGGACAGAATGTTCAAGCATTCCTTTTTTTTCCGTCACAGTCGCAATATTACAATGCATTCTCATCCCCAAGGCGTCATATACTGACGCTTTTGCCAATGCGTATACATCGAACACACATGGCACCCTTTAGCATCAATATAACACGCTTCAGTTATGGGTAGGTTTAGGTCTAGGGTAGGGTTAGGGTTAAACCACTAGGTGGCGCCTTCTGGCCCATATATATATGTGTCTCATATTGACGCTAAAGTGTGCCATGTGCGTTGGATGTAGAAGCGTTGGTAAAAGCATCAGTATATGATGCCTTGGAATGAGAACAGGCTGGATGTTACCCATCGAGGATCTCCTAGCAGCAGATCTTTCTTGTGTGTGTTATCTTGAGTCACTGTTTTGACTCCTTTGCACATTTTATATGAGTTCTCAGCTGGTCAAAATACCATCATAAGAAGCTACACACATATACAGAGAGTGCAGCACACTTCGGTAAGTTACGTTGTGAAATATACGTCATAATAGCTGACATATCTTTATACATTCGGTATCTTTAGGTGACAAAATGACAAAATAAAGCTTAAAGGAGTAGTTCACTTTTAAAAAAACTTTTGCTGATAATTTACTCACCCCCATGACATCCAAGATGTCCATGTCTTTCTTTCTTCAGTCGAAAAGAAATTAAGGTTTTTGATGAAAACATTCCAGCATTTTCTCCATATAATAGACTTCAATGGGGACCAAACGGTTCAAGGTCTAAAAGACACTTTCAGTATAAACTGCAAAGCATTTGAGCTTATAAAACTTAAACTCTGTTATTTATTTATTAAATGAGCAATCGTTTCGCTTGATAAGACCATATTCATCGTTTGAATCGTTTAAAGCCCTTTGAACAGTTTGTATTTTGCACTGAAAGTGTCTTTTGTACCTTGAACCGTTTGGTTCCCATTGAAGTCCATTATATGAAGAAAAATCCTGAATGTTTTCATCAAAAACCTTAATTTCTTTTTGACTGAGGGAAAGAAAGACATGGACATCTTGAATGAGCATGGGGGTGAGTAAATTATCAGCAATTTTTTTAAAGTGAACTACTCCTTTAATGCTAAACTTAACTTACCGAAATGCAACGTAACTTACCGAACATCCAAAACTATGCTGTGTGCTGCACTCTCTGTATATGTGTGTAGCTACATATGATGGTATTTTGACCACTGAACTCGATGAAGAGCTTATAAAATGTGCAAAGGAGTCAAAAAATGGTAAACAAAATACTTATAATAATAATTTTAACAAGATCTGTACGAAAAGACACGTGACAATGACGTGATATTGACACTGAATCAATTTGCAAAATTGTAACAATTCAATAGTGACTGACTCGTTAATAAATACTACACACTAAATACTGCAGAAGTATGGAAAAATCTGTTCTGATCACGGCCAACAATTCAGATTACTTGTTAAAAATATGTTTTTAAAAATGTTGACTCTTAAATGATCACACCAGTTTACCCAAATCCTGAATATGTTTTTGTGTGTGTGTTTGCATGTGTGTGTGAGATACACATTGATATTCTACTCACATTTTTCTACATCCTCCCCAGCTCTCTCTCTCTCTCTCTCTCTCTCTCTCTCTTTCTCTGCCTGTATGTGTGTAAATCTCAGATCATTGCAGGCTGGTCACAGGATGTGATCTGATTTACAATGGGTTCATTAACCTTGGGAAATGGTCTGGACTCTGCACCACAAACACGCTGTGTTCAGATGGACTTCACGGTGAGATCAACGGCGCTCGGCCTCTGCAGCGCTGCCGTAACCACGGGCAACCGGCATCCGAGCGAGACTGGATGCAGCCCTGGAACGGAATAATCAATATCTAAGAGACTGAGCTCATCACAGTGAAGAACATACACATATTAATGGAGCAGATGGCAATGTCATGAGAGTGCATTACTTACACGTCATTTAAAAAGGCTTATGTGTTTTGATCTATACATCAAGAATTTAGAAGTCTTTCCTGTAGCTCAAACAGTAGTGTTGGCGCTTGCAACGCCAAGGTTATGGGTTTGATTCCTAGGGAAAGGAAGAATTGATAAGAATGTAAATGTACCTTAAAATGCAATGTAAGTCGATTTGGGTATAAAAAAAGAGGCTACAATTTGCAAGAGCTCACCAAAATTGGACAGTTGAAGACTGGAAAAATGTTGCCTGGTCTGATGAGTCTCGATTTCTGTTGAGAGATTCAGATGGTAGAGTCAGAATTTGGCGTAAACAGAATGAGAACATGGATCCATCATGCCTTGTTACCACTGTGCAGGCTGGTGGTGGTGGTGTAATGATGTGGGGGATGTTTTCTTGGCACACTTTAGACCCCTTAGTGCCAATTGGGCATCGTTTAAATGCCATGGCCTACCTGAGCATTGTTTCTGACCATGTCCATCCCTTTATGGCCACCATGTACCCATCCTTGGATGGCGACTTCCAGCAGGATAATACACCATGTCACAAAGCTCGAATCATTTTAAATTGGTTTCTTGAACATGACAATGAGTTCACAGTACTAAAATGGCCCCACAGTCACCAGATCTCAACCCAGTAGAGCATCTTTGGGATGTGGTGGAACGGGAGCTTCGTGCCCTGGATGTGCATCCCACAAATCTCCATCAACTGCAAGATGCTATCCTATCAATATGGGCCAACATTTCTAAAGAATGCTTTCAGCACCTTGTTGAATCAATGCCACGTAGTTCTGAAGGCAAAAGGGGGTCAAACACAGTATTAGTATGGTGTTCCTAATAATTCTTTAGGTGAGTGTCTAAACTCACAATTACGAGTCATAAAGTTAGAATTGCACGATATACACTCGTAGTTCTGCCTTTTTTTACTCACAATTACAACTTTTTTTGCGTTTATCTCGCCATTCCAAGTCAAAGTGAAAGAATCTAAAAAAGAACCTCTACTTCCAGAAGCGCGTTCTGCAGGCCAAGTGTAAAGAGGCTAAACTTTAATAAAATCCGTTTTCTCAGAAATGGAGACAACGATTTTAGAAACGCTGATTCGCTCAGTCGAATTTCGTGACGATATCGAGAGAATACCAACCCTCAAAGTTGTTGATGTAGCTTGAAATATATATTTTAAATAACTTCTTTTTCACTCTTGTGTGACAGCTAACTGCCTCACAGTGTTGTTAACATCATTCACGTTAACCGCAGGACGTTTTTATAAACAGCAAGTGTAATTTGACACTATCTCCACCTAACGCAAAACCGGCTTCTGACCATAGACTGACGCACCACCGGATGTAACTGGGCATGCTGAGACAAACCCAGGAGCGATCGTGCATATTGCGAGTTTATATCACGCAATTGAAAAAAAAAAGTCAGAATTGCAAAATGTAAATTCGCAAAAATCTGAATAAATAGTCACAATTACTTTTTTTTATTCTGTGGTGGAAACATGGAAGCTCGTGGAATCTCACAAACAATTCTGACTTTCTTTCTTCGCGCAAGTTTACATCTAACAATTTTGACTTTTCTGCGTGATATCAAGTAGCAATTGCGAGTTGTAAAGTCAGAATTGTGAGATAAGCGAAGAAAAAAAGTCACAATTGCGAGTTTTTATGCAATTCTGAGCGGAAAAAAGTACAAATTGTGAGATGTAAACTCGCAACTGTGAGAAAAAAAACGTCATAATTATGAGATAAAAAGTTGCAATTATCTTTTAATTTGTTTGATTCCATTGCGGAAACAAGCTCCAATACCTATTTCTATTGAAATTGACAGCACGTCATAGATATTGCAAACTCAATTTAAAAAATTAGATATCAATTGTGGCCTAAGGGAAAAACATTTTTTTTTTGTATAACTGTAGATATAAAGTTAGGGTGGGGGGATTAAAAAAGAAGAGTCATGCCATCAGGTAGTTTTATTTCAAAAGCTCAATTTCACTACTGTTATTTCACAGCTCTTTACAGTAAAAAAATGACTGCGAGTCACTCTGATATGCTCAATATATGATCTGATATGATCAAGCACCGTCATCAGCCTCTAAAACACATTCAGAAAGTGCAACAGTGTTGATGCTCTTTATTCAAGCATCAATGCTTCTTATTAAAATTTAGATGCAACAAAAAGTGCCATTTACAATATTCACCATCTTGAGTTATTGCACTGTGTGGCTGCCAAAAACAAATCGTATTTATGCAAATAAAATTAAAAAAAAACAGTCACTGAGTTATTGCTTATATATTTTTGCCTGGCGTCAGCTGAATGAAAATGCATTTTTTTTGGTTGATAATAAACAAGACTGCCAGGAACTGGAGTTGCCTCTACAGAGCACATGTCCTTTTCGGAATACAGATTTTATGCCTGCATAGAATTCTTAGATGATTTATAAAGCTTTAAAAAAAGCCCATGATGCCCAAAATGTGAGATATAGAACTCTCACAAAAAATATATTAGTTTCCAATCTATAGACACAAATTCCTCCATATTTAGCATCAGTGTTAGACTTATATTGATATTAGACAGATGGTATAAAAGAATGGGTAAAACTTTACAATAAGGCTTCATTGGTTAACATTAGTTCACTACAACTACATCAATGACCAGTGTTTCAACAGCATTTATTATTCTTAGTTAATGTTCATCAAAACCTTAGTTTTTAGCATTAGTTAATAAACTGTGAACTAAGATGAACATTAACATTTGTATTAACTGACATCAACAAAGGGCAAATACCGCTGTTAAAATCAGTTAATGAACTCACTGTAAAGAGTTAACAGAATGTTAAAAAGACAGGCGTATGGGAGAAAACTGATAAACATTTTCAGTATATCTAAAGTAAATTCACTAATTTAATAACAAAACAATAATAAAGCTCTTCTGTAGTGCATAATCTCCTATCCTTCAACCTTTATCTATTTTACTACTGAACACACAGCTATATTTCTATATTTCACTGCATTTCAGATTTTTTTTGCCATCCATTCCCTTTAGATTTATTGATAACTATGTCCGAGATATTGTGCCATTCTGGCTATTAGAGTTTCCCAAAAGTTTGTTAAAATAAATCATAAGAGGGATGTAGTTTTTGAAATAGATTTTTAGAAAATAGATTAATAGATATAATAAATAAAATCCTAATATTTCCGTGTGAAGTCTATTTTCTTATTTCCTTCATGTGATTGTGAAAGCAGCATCATACACTATGTTTGGCTTGATGAATAGACAAGCAGTCCGTTGACCTGGCACAGCTGTGTGTGTTGTGTTTTCTTATGAAGAACAATCACTTCCATTGGCTTCCTCTGGCTTCTCTATGCTCAGTTTGAACAGGACCTTCTTTGAGACGAACCTGCAAACAGGAAGAACAACAAAACATGTCGTCAGAGCTTGTAGATAGTTTGCTTTGTTCTGAAATGGACTAAATTTGTATTATAATTTTTTTTCTTGGTTTGGTTCGGCAACATTTACGTCTTGCTGTGTGTAATGGTGCATTCTCATGCTGATACACGGCACCCTCTTCAGTTTACAATGCTTGAATCATTAGGTGCACATGGTTCTCCAGAATGGTTCGGTAGTTCTTGGCAGTGATGTGTCCATCAAGCACAGTAGGGAATGCCAGGATACTACAGCCCAAGCCCTCAATGATCCACTCCTGTGCTTCACTGCAGGGACACAACAGTGGTGTTGACTCTTTGGAGCTTCTCCACGGATGAAGGAAAGACTGTGAAGGTGGACTCATCTAATCAGAGAGTGTTTAACATTGTCCACAGCCCAAGATTCGCTGTGTTGGCACCAAATGAAACCGACATTTGGCATTGAAACGAATGAACACGAATGGGTTTGGCTATAGCCGCCTGAGCATGTATATTGACTGCTGTAGTTTTCTGTTTTTTTGTTTTATTTCTTTTGGATACAATCCAAGTTAGCAACTTTCTCTTGTGCGGACAGTAACCAGGGTTTCTACAGGTTTCAGTAAGTCAAATTTAAGACCTTTTTAAGACATTTTAAGACCATAAACATTGAAATTTATTACTCTGATTTAAGACTTTGATTTTTAGTTGATCATACCCAGTAGATGAAATGGCATGAACATTTCATTTAATGATTATTATGAAATCAATTTGCCAAATGTATGTCTAAACCCAGCAAATAAAATTAGCATCAAAATGCACTTTTTTGTTTACATAAACATTAAAATACCATTAAAAATGATAGCCAGATTTTAAAGGAGTGTCTTGCAACAGGTTAAGTCTAGTTATAATAAAGTCTTTACAAAATAGTTTTATAAACAGATAAACCTCACGTATTTCAGCCTTTAAATGATCTTTTATAAAAAGATTGAGTCAAAAAATGATAAATTACTGACATTCACATCTCCTTATCTTTTATTATTAATAGTAAAATTTGGGCCGATTTTCCTGTTGCGTCTGTCGTTGCTAAGCAACCATGCACTGCGCTCTCCATAATGACAAAGACGTTTTAGTAGCCAATGGATTTCCACCACCGAGAAACGGTTGCTGTAACGTTAGGTCTGCTACAAGATTTATTCACGGAGAAGAGAGAAAACACCATAGTGTTTGGGTGCACCGCGATCTTCATGTTGACTGAGGTTTCAGTGTTGTTATGGAAGGGGCTGATTGGTTGGTTCTTCGGAGTTCGTTTGCGGCATTCTGAATCTGAAATGGTGAGATTTTTTCAATCTCACTGTGGATGCGACGTGCCTATATTTGAATGAACTTGAATGCGCAAACCTGGCGTAAGAACAGCGAGCGCGTGTTGAACGGTTTGAACCCCTTGCTCTAGAGCTCCGCTTTGTAGGCCACGAGCTGCAATATTTTTTGCTACTTTGTAATAACTTTCTGCGGCCATAGTTTTGGCAAATGAACAAGGGTAAAATCTTTAAGACCTGACTAAATCAAATTTAAGACTTCAGATGAAAATCTAGCCGTTTTTGAGACTTTTAAGGCCTTAAATTTAAAGTCCAGAATTTTAGACTATTTTAAGACTTTTTAAGTACCCGCGGAAACCCTGGTAACAGTATGGCAATGTAAACGTAAATACCGTGGCTCTTGATACACCAAAAAATACTTCCTGTTGTGAGAAGTGCACCAACATTTTGTCCTCTTTTGAGCTCTGATATGTCTCCCATTATGTTGTGTAGATTGCATATTTTAATATATAGCTGTGCTAATCCTCTGTAAATTCAACCTTCACACTCGGCTCTTTCTGATGGAATGTAAAACCAGTGAAGATTGGCCACCAGGTCATGCATATATAAGCATGAAACACTATATTGGCCAGTGTTTCATTTTTATCGTCCAACTCTTGTATATATATATATATATATATCGAATTTATATCAGTTTATAAATTATAATGCGGTTAGAGCGGGAATAAAGGACACATCAGGAAAGCATTTTTGCCATGCACGGAAAAGATCAATTACACCACAATTTAAGATGAAAACACACTCTAGTCAGCTGAAAACTCTGCTTTTTAAAGAGGCTTTTGACTAGATTGTAGGGGTGGTTAGGCTGGTCTAATGTGTGCGTGTTTATTTTTATTTTTATTTTTGTTTTTGTGATGTAATGTATTTATGAGTTGTTAATTGCTTTTCTTTGTTGTGAAGCACTTTGTGATCTACATCTGAGAAAAGTGCTATACAAATAAATTTTACTTACTTACTTACTTACTTACTCTTTGGTGTTACTGCGATAACTAATATGCTTACTCACAGAGTCAGACAATGCTGCTTTTGATATAACACATTTCTCGTTATTAATTATGATACCACATGGTTTGTTGGACCAGACTTCATTTTTAACCAGGCCGAGAACCACCTCGTTCACCCAACATGGGAGCGAGAGCCAAGCGTGATTGTTGTGTATGCCTAAACCAACCAAACTAAGGTGGCTTTCAAACTAGCACTTTTCAGAGTTCGGTTCGTTTGGATGATGTGAACGCTGCCGAGTAGCACGGCAGAGTGATTTCAATGTTAAGTCAATGCAAAGATACGTTACGCACGTAAAAGGCGTAAGAGCGCGCGCGGTAGACACGAATACACCTTGTTCACGTGAATGGCCCGAATTGAGCGACTGGTGTGCTAAGCGTGAATGATTTAGTTAGTGCTATTTGTGCATTCACGCGTTTGACGCAAATTCGCACCTGCCACCCAGGTTGAAAAATCTGAAACATAACGCAACATAAAAGATGGCCACCAAAGTGGTCAAGCGTATAACTAGACGCGGTAGGTGCGAATATGACGCCCTATCGCGTCTGGTGTAAACGCACTTTAAGAGAGAAACACACCAGGTTCCGAACGAGCCAGATGTGAAAACGCACTAAGAGAGAACGACAGAAGAAAAATTAATTGTATCTCAGTACAAACCTTTGAGAATGAGTTGTCAAAGATAAGGGTGTATTCTCCAGTGTTCCTGACCTCCAACTGACCCTGAATTGTTTCCTTATGAGATTTACATCTTGTCAGGAGGGATCAGAACCTGAAAAATAAGAACCAGGATTTAGGATCCATTCTAAGATTTCTAAAGCTGTCCAGATGTAGAAAAGTGCTGGTGTGTATTTTTGTGAACACTCATATATTTATATATTCTATTCCAACACAAAATTACTGTTAAAGTCTGCTGTTACGGTCAAAGATTATTGTTAATGTGTTCTGCTGGAAAACTTGTATATAATAGTAGTTTATTAAAATGAGTAATTGCATCAGCTCCTACAGAACGTGTCTAGCTCAAACTCCATGACAACATCTTATAATAGAGCAGAGAAACTAATAAAAGTTACAGCTTTGTTCACACATAGCATTATCATGGGACTTTCACTTTTCATCTGAATCCAAATCCCTTTTGGACCTCAAGGTATCAGTCTGTAGTCAGAAATCTCTCTTACATCTAATATAGTAGTACATATATACTAGACAATAATATAAATACTGTTCCAAGGTTTGGGGTCTGTACGATTTTTTAACGTTTTGAAAGAAGCTCACCAAGGGTGCATTTATTTGATCAAAACTGAATAATGTGAAATATTATTGCAATTTAAACAGTTTTCTATTTTAATATATTTTAAAATGCAATTTATTCCTGTGATGCAAAACTGAATTTTCAGCACCAGTCGTCAGTGTTGCATGATCCTTCAGCAATCATTCTAATATAACCGATTTGCTGCTCAAGAAACATTTCTTATCAATGTTGAAAACAGTTGTGCTGCTTCATATTTTATAGTTTGTTTGAATATTACACTGAGTACATCAAGCTGATATTTTAAATTTTAATATTTAATATTCAAAAAAATTATTGATCTGTATTGTATTATTTTCATGTTATCACTGTGAAGCTGCTTTGATACAATCTGTATTGTAAAAAGCACTATATAAATAATTGTGACATTGACTTGACATTTAAAATATTAATAATAATAAACATAAACATTTTGACAAATGCATATAAAAAAACATGGAAAAATATAAACTATGGTGTTACCATATTTAACTTTAACCATAACCATAACCACTTAACCATATTATCACTTAATTCTAGGAAGGTTTGATATGATATGTGCAGTAACTGAAGTAGAATGCTAACTGTAATCTAACCTAAATTTTAAAAAACGTGGTTTATATATATTATAAAAGACATTAAATGGTTTAAATATACATAGTGAAAACATCAACAAGCTTCATTTCTAATCGGTACATTACCTTGGCGTCTTCTAGAGGCGTATCTGCGTTCTCTCTGTACACCACGCTGAAGGCAATGCTCTTGGGTTCAGAGGAGAAGACCCAGCTGATCGTCAGGACCTGGATGTGCAGCGGTTATGAGAATGACACTGTAACAGCCGGACTTGATGAAGAGTTCTCTGGACATATCACCAAACTCGTTCACGTCCTTTACACTGAACGGCACAGACAGCCTGTGAAACACAACATCACTGATGTCACCGTTGCTGGTCATGGAAATTAATAAATATTGCAATTCTAGATTCAATTTGACAATTTACTTTCATGACAAATATGCACATTTCTCCATTAAATTCTCATTAACGTAATGCATCTAAAGTTTTCCTTTTATAAGATTCTTATTACTGTAATAAAAAAGCATAACGATTATAAAATAGGGCTGAGCAACGATTAATTGCAATTAATTGCATCCAAAATAAAAGTTTGTGTTTACATAATATGTGCGTGTACTGAGTATAATTATTTTGTATATAAAAATTCACACACATGCATGTAAGAAAAATGTGTTATTAATATATCAAATATTAGTATTTATATTTAATATAAATTATGTATAAATATATATATATACATATACACAGTATATACATGCAAATATTTCTTAAATATATACATGGATATGTGTGTATATATATATATATATATATATATATATATATATATATACAAAATAATTATACACAGTGCACCCACATATATTATGTAAACAAACTTTTATTTTGGATAATCGAATTAATCGATGATAATTAATCATTGCCCAGCCCTATTATAAATAAATTAAGAATGCATTATATATTTAATAGATTTAAAATCAGCATACATTAAAGGCAGTTCAATAAATACTTCAAAACTTACTGTAAATAATACAGTATAGCATTTTTTTCCACATTTCAGTAAACAAATGTGGGTAACTTCATTTTAAAGGGTCCAATTCTCACTATTAACTAGTTGCTTATTTAGCATGCATAAGTAGGATATTAGCACTTATGAAGCACAAGTTAATGCCTTATTCTACATGACCATATTCTACATACCTTAACCCAACCAAATACCTAAATTTAACAATTAACTATGAATAAGAAGTAATTAATTTTTCCATTTAAGTAATAAGTCAAGAATTTAAAGGGAAAAAATGTGATAAACATTGCTGGTCATGGGAATTATAAACATTGCAATACTAAATTCATTTTTTGTAATTGTATTAATAATAATAACAATAATTTAGCAAAAATCATACATGGCAACAGGATCCATCATTAAGCATTGTGTCTCACTCACGTCATCTCTCCAGATTTCAGCAGGCAGATCTCAGCATCCTGAACCGAGCCAATCAGCTCGTCTGAATCTTCTGTGCTGGCGATGTCACTGCTGCTTCTGAAAACATAGATGAACTTACATTTTAATTTCTTTTCGTGCACTTATTTAATCACAGAATAGTGCACACATCCTACAAAGTGATACAAAAGAAATTAAAACAAATCTAGAAAGTTTCAATGTCATGTAGTTTACTTGGCAGTACATTAAGATAACACTGGCAGGCGCCATGTGTTCATGTCAAATTTGCTCTGATAAATATGTCCAATAATGGAACTGAGTTCAGCTTCAGCAGGAGCAAATTTAATTTTGTTTGTTACTTCAGCACAAATTCAGAGTTTAGTGCAGAGAATCTGTGCTAACAAGACAGGCGTGTGTGTGTGTGTGTCTCACAGCTGTTCTGTCTCTGGTGACAGTGCAGTGTAGTACAAGTCGCTGTCATGGATACGGTTCACCTCCTCTTCTGTGATGATGTCATACACCGCGTCATCTGGCCGAGGGGACCTCAGTACCCCTGTGAGGATAATAGTCACATACATGCAGAATTAAAGGGGACCTATTATGCCCTTTAATAAAAACTTAATTTTGGTTTGGGGGTTTACTAGAATAGGTTTTCATTGTTGAATGTTAAAAACACATTATTTTTCACGTTTTACAGCACTTCTCTTCCCTCTGTCAGAAACTATGACTGTATCTGAAAACTTGAAGAACTACAGTAAAATAGAGCGAGCTTTGGTGAAAACTAAGCAAATACACCCTTGTGTGCTCAGAGTATCCTTGATACAGGCTTCACGCACTTTAGCTACCCAGGAATCCTTGCGAAATTCCAATCAGAAAACAGATGGGAGGAGATTTCGCTCACGGACTGTAAACATGGCTGAGAAGAGAATATTTCACTAGAAGTATCATTATGGTTTTTATGACATAGGTGTACATTTTCACAGTTGTTACTTACAGTTTATACAAACATTATCGACCAGTGGTTGATATCTCAAACATAATAATAAAGCGTTAAATAATAAGATTGCATTATGATTCGTTACATAAATAGAACCGAATGTCAAGGCTTTACTGAGTCATATCGTAGTATGAATATTAAAACCTATACATTTTTCTTAAACACATTTTCATTTTGTGTTAAAATTGAACATTATGTATTATCATGCAAAACTGTATTTAGCATTTACATAACCATCTATTATAATGACCAGGTGGCATTTACAATTATAGAACTGTAACGATCATATGGAAAATAAAATAAATCCTGTTTTCGATGCTAAAGACTGGAATTGTTTTAAGATTAGGGCTGTCAAACGATTAATACGCATCCAAAATAAAAGTTTGTGTTTACATAATATATGTGGGTGCACTGTGTATAAATATTATATATATATATAAATACACACACATACTTGTATATATTTAAGAAATATTTTCATGTATATACTGTATATAGATTTATATATAATTTATATTATATATAAATAAATAATATTTTTTTCTTAAATATACATGCATTTGTGTATATATATATATATATATATATATATATATACAATATAATTATACACAGTGCACCCACATATATTATGTAAACACAAACTTTTATTTTGGATGCGATTAGGCTGGGCGATATAGCCTAAAAATAAAATCTCCGATTTTATTTTTTTTAATTCGATTTACGATTTTTTTACGATTTATTTAATCAAAAGCAAGACAAATGTAACCCCCATTTCTGAAATGAATAATAAATAAATGAACACCCTCTAGGAATCAGTCCCAGCTGTGTTTTAAGTCACACTTTGTAGTCTAGACTAAAAGGAGACAAACATTCACCTTGATAGAATAGCACCATTTTCTAAAGCATTACCAAAACATTAAAATCTGAGGAAAATTGAGGATTTGCCAGCATACAGAATTCAGCACTTAAGAAAAAGTATGTTTTGAGCGCTGAGGGCAGTCTCTTAAATGCTTAAATTGGCCATTGCGTTCAAGAAATCAACACATACACATCGCTCAACGCTACAAACATGTTATAAATAGAAATTCTGGCCTGTAAATCGTTTCTATTTTGTTTTAGTTGTTCTTGATGCTTTTCTGCAACAGATGAATACAAATCTATTACTTTTTACATTTTAATCATAGATATTTCTAGTTTGCGGAGTCCCGCGAATCATTTTATTCTCCCGCAAACAGCACACACATAGTTAGTGAGTGCATTACCGCCCGTGCTCAGCCATCAAATCTAGTCCCGAAGTTTCTAATTTAGAAACGGTTCCTGTTTCTGCGACGTCGCGGCTGACAGAATGAAGAAATTACACTGGTTATGAGTACACATTATTTATTTTTAGTTAAAAATAGGTCACTGTGCCACAAGCGATAACGGATAATTTACCTCAGATTTTGAAAGCATATAATATAGCGTTCAAAATGAATTCTATGCAAACATACAACTGTACTTCATAACAAAATTAGTCAATGAGTTTATTTTGTTAATGTTTTGATTTTTAATAATGTCATTTCTTGATTTGATTATGTCCTTACCCATTTCCAATGCGAGTGCGGGCCAACAGTGCACTTTCACAGAGAGACTCTGCTCACACCATAGCATCTGAATGTGTGGCATCTCACAGTCGCGTCACGTCTAGTGTGGACAGACACACTTGCTGTCGCTGGAATTTCATCGCGTCGCGTGTAGTTAGGACACGGTGTAAGGAACAAACTTCCCACTCTCACCGGTAGCCCGCTCTCATGTTGTCGCTTGCTGTATGATGTTTCGTGTGTGCTATGATGTTGTTATTGTCGCTTGCCATACTGCTACGTGAGTGAAACTAACGCTACGGAAACTCCGGGGAGCCAAAGATGTGACATTACACAAAAACTCGATTTACTTATTTTTTAAATCGCCCGCAACAAAAAATTCGAATTAATTCATTTAATCGATTTATCGCCCAGGCCTAGATGCGATTAATCGCGATTAATCATTTGACAGCCCTATTTAAGATATTTGTGATATTTTTATAATAAAGGGACTGATGAGATGACCTTTAAGTTTATTCAGCTCCGTATGGAGAGGTATAAGGCTTTCACAGGCATGAGGAACGAGTTTCTTGTTTCCGGCGTGACAATCGAGTCTGTCCTAAAAATACCTCTCGATGTGCCTTCGCGGACTCGCGCTAAGGGCCCTATAGGTCTGCACTACACGATGTCACCAAAGTGTGGACTCTGAGGAAGTCCACAAGTCCTGAAGTGTGCCATTTAGGACAGGGCCTTAGTCTTGATTTCTAGAACTAGTGTGGAAACAAGCATTTTGTTTTTTTAGGTGAGACGGAGTGAAACTGCGGCACTAAATAGAGTCTTACGAACACGCACGTACCATAGCAGTGCACAGAAGAACTAAAGGTCAAAGGTCAGGATTTTCTTTAAATAGTACATACAATTTTGATTTGATTACCAAACCCTATTTGTATACCCCCAGAGCACTTGAAATACATCACAACACATCAGAAAGTCAGTTTTGAGCTCTATAACTACTCACCAGGGACTCTAGGTGAGCTGGTCCGGGTTGGGCTTGACATTGAGCGTAAAAGACGCTCTTGTCCAGTACTGTGCTGAGTGAAGCAGTCCTTACAACAGCGCTCCTTACCACCGCCTTGGACACTCACAGAATAATTGCAGCAGTAGTAACAGAATGGGCGCCCACATAGCCTGCCAAAAAATATAGAAAACTCAAACTTACACCACCTTTCAAAAGTTTTTTTTTTTTAAAGAAATGAATACTTTTATTCTGCAATGATGCATTAAATTTCTCTAAATAATTCGCGATGAATTCGATTAATCATCCAAATCATCCAAAATAAAAGTTTGTTTACATTATATATGTGGGTGCACTGTGTAGGGGTGTAACGATACACAAAACTGACGGTTCGGTTTTTCCAACGGTTTTGACGTCTCGGTTTGGTTCGATTCGGTTCGGTTTAGAAAGCTAAAATGCCTTTTTTTAAAACAGTGGTTTAATGAAAAAAAGGTATTTGTCTTTAAATTAATTCAGTTACAATTAAACATTTCACAAGGATTAAAAACATCTGCTAATGCTGTGAACTATATCGAAGGCTGCACATTACTATAACATTAAATGTTGTAGCCTAGACTTTTAACCTAAATTCAGATGCCATTTATTTTTTAGATATAATAATCAACACACAACACATTATATGAAAACATGTAAACTGAACATAAGACAGTTTTTACATTAACTTGTGTTTTTACTCTAATAATTTACACAGTTGTCATTTTCATGAAAGATATTTTAAATATAAATTAAATAATCAAGATATCATTAACAGGTTAAGTAAAATATAATATACAGGCTAACATAGGGCATTTATTTAGTGCAAAGGTTCATTTATAGGAAGTTGTGGACACTGAATCACTTGCCTGCTGAGGTAAATATAATGCTAGTGACAAGCTAAAGCTTTGCTGTTTTATTGACGTCTTTCCACTGCTGAAACACTGATTGAGCGATTACACGAGTTATGATGCCTTTCAGTAAGTATACTGTATCTTTCAACATACCTTCAGGTGTCCATTCTGTAACTGAGGAAGAGATGATCGCGTTTACTGCGCGCCTCGCTGCCGCTTGAAATGAGGAGCCTAGAAAGCGATCTGTCACGTCACATCAAAGAGCGCCAAAACGCCATTTATTGTTTGAATTTCGTGATCAATAGACAGAATCTGAAAGATTACACCTTGCTTATTATCGAAAGTAACACAACACGGAGCTTGTTATTTGGTGTTAATGGTGGTTAGGCTACAAAACTGAATTCATTGTGTACTGTTTACATAAGACATGAGGTCCATTGAGCCGGGCTGGGCGGGGCCGGGGTAGCAGGGGGCGGGGCGGGGCGTGTTCGGTACGCAATGACAGTATCGCGATTCGAATCGTGAGTTCAGTATCGCGTTTTTCGTTCAACTTGTGAAAATCGTTACACCCTTAGCACTGTGTATAATTATTTTATATATATAAATACACACACATGCATGAATATATTTGAAGAAATATTTTCATATATATACTGTATATAGATTTATATATAATTTCTATGATATGTAAATATAAATATTTTATATATAATATTTTTTTCTTAAATATATATGCATGCGTGTATTTATTTATATATATATATATATATATATATACATATATATATATACATATACGCAAAATAATTATACACAGTACACCCACATTTTTATTTTGGATGCGATTAATCGCGGTTAATTGTTTGATAGCCCTACTAAATAGACAAAAGTGAAGACATTTATATTGTTAAAAAAGATTATATTTCAAATAAATGCTGTTCTTTTGAAGACTTAACATGCAGACACTTCATTGCATCTTTATTCCCATTGCATCTAGCTGATTTGAAAGCAAAAACATGACATTTATAACAGACAACAAAATGCTTGTTTCCCCTTAAAGTTCCACCCCTGACCTGCAGTTGTGTCTGTGCAGCGTGCACGCCGCACAGACACACCGGCAGCTCAGGGGTGGAACTCTAAGGGGAAACGAGCATTTTGTTGTCTGTTATAAATGTCATGTTTTTGCTTTCAAATCAGCTAGATGCAATGGGAATAAAGATGCAATGAAGTGTCTGCATGTTAAGTCTTCAAAAGAACAGCATTTATTTGAAATATAATCTTTTTTAACAATATAAATGTCTTCACTTTTGTCTATTTAGTAGGGCTATCAAACAATTAACCGCGATTAATCGCATCCAAAATAAAAATGTGGGTGTACTGTGTATAATTATTTTGCGTATATGTATATATATATATGTATATATATATATATATATATATATAAATAAATACACGCATGCATATATATTTAAGAAAAAAATATTATATATAAAATATTTATATTTACATATCATAGAAATTATATATAAATCTATATACAGTATATATATGAAAATATTTCTTAAATATATTCATGCATGTGTGTGTATTTATATATATAAAATAATTATACACAGTGCTAAGGGTGTAACGATTTTCGAACCGAAACCGAAAAACCGCGATACTGAACTCACGATTCGAATCGCGATACTGTCATTGCGTACCGAACACGCCCCGCCCCGCCCCCTGCTACCCCGGCCCCGCCCAGCCCGGCTCAATGGACCTCATGTCTTATGTAAACAGTACACAATGAATTCAGTTTTGTAGCCTAACCACCATTAACACCAAATAACAAGCTCCGTGTTTTGTTACTTTCGATAATAAGCAAGGTGTAATCTTTCAGATTCTGTCTATTTGATCACGAAATTCAAACAATAAATGGCGTTTTGGCGCTCTTTGATGTGACGTGACAGATCGCTTACTAGGCTCCTCATTTCAAGCGGCAGGCGAGCGCGCGAGTAAACGCGATCATCTCTTCCTCAGTTACAGAAAAGACACCTGAAGGTATGTTGAAAGATACAGTATACTTACTGAAAGGCATCATAACTCGTGTAATCGCTCAATCAGTGTTTCAGCAGCGGAAAGACGTCAATAAAACAGCAAAGCTTTAGCTTGTCACTAGCATTATATTTACCTCAGCAGGCAAGTGATTCAGTGTCCACAACTTCCTATAAATGAACCTTTGCACTAAATAAATGCACTATGTTAGCCTGTATATTATATTTTACTTAACCTGTTAATGATATCTTGATTATTTAATTTATGTTTAAAATATCTTTCATGAAAATGACAACTGTGTAAATTATTAGAGTAAAAACACAAGTTAATGTAAAAACTGCCTTATGTTCAGTTTACATGTTTTCATACAATGTGTTGTGTGTTGATTATTATATCTAAAAAATAAATGGCATCTGAATTTAGGTTAAAAGTCTAGGCTACAACATTTAATGTTATAGTAATGTGCAGCCTTCAATATAGTTCACAGCATTAGCAGATTTTTTTAATCCTTGTGAAATGTTTAATTGTAACTGAATTAATTTAAAGACAAATACCTTTTTTTCATTAAACCACTGTTTTAAAAAAAGGCATTTTAGCTTTCTAAACCGAACCGAATCGAACCGAACCGAGACGTCAAAACCGTGGGAAAACCGAACCGTCAGTTTTGTGTATCGTTACACCCCTACACAGTGCACCCACATATATAATGTAAACAAACTTTTATTTTGGATGATTTGGATGATTAATCGAATTCATCGCGAATTATTTAGAGAAATTTAATGCATCATTGCAGAATAAAAGTATTCATTTCTTTAAAAAAAAAAAACTTTTGAAAGGTGGTGTAAGTTTGAGTTTTCTATATTTTTTGGCAGGCTATGTGGGCGCCCATTCTGTTACTACTGCTGCAATTATTCTGTGAGTGTCCAAGGCGGTGGTAAGGAGCGGTGTTGTAAGGACTGCTTCACTCAGCACAGTACTGGACAAGAGCGTCTGTTACGCTCAATGTCAAGCCCAACCCGGACCAGCTCACCTAGAGTCCCTGGTGAGTAGTTATAGAGCTCAAAACTGACTTTCTGATGTGTTGTGATGTATTTCAAGTGCTCTGGGGGTATACAAATAGGGTTTGGTAATCAAATCAAAATTGTATGTACTATTTAAAGAAAATCCTGACCTTTGACCTTTAGTTCTTCTGTGCACTGCTATGGTACGTGCGTGTTCGTAAGACTCTATTCAGTGCCGCAGTTTCACTCCGTTCTCACCTAAAAAAACAAAATGCTTGTTTCCACACTAGTTCTAGAAATCAAGACTAAGGCCCTGTCCTAAATGGCACACTTCAGGACTTGTGGACTTCCTCAGAGTCCACACTTTGGTGACATCGTGTAGTGCAGACCTATAGGGCCCTTAGCGCGAGTCCGCGAAGGCACATCGAGAGGTATTTTTAGGACAGACTCGATTGTCACGCCGGAAACAAGAAACTCGTTCCTCATGCCTGTGAAAGCCTTATACCTCTCCATACGGAGCTGAATAAACTTAAAGGTCATCTCATCAGTCCCTTTATTATAAAAATATCACAAATATCTTAAATAGGGCTGTCAAATGATTAATCGCGATTAATCGACATCTAGGCCTGGGCGATAAATCGATTAAATGAATTAATTCGAATTTTTTGTTGCGGGCGATTTAAAAATAAGTAAATCGAGTTTTTGTGTAATGTCACATCTTTGGCTCCCCGGAGTTTCCGTAGCGTTAGTTTCACTCACGTAGCAGTATGGCAAGCGACAATAACAACATCATAGCACACACGAAACATCATACAGCAAGCGACAACATGAGAGCGGGCTACCGGTGAGAGTGGGAAGTTTGTTCCTTACACCGTGTCCTAACTACACGCGACGCGATGAAATTCCAGCGACAGCAAGTGTGTCTGTCCACACTAGACGTGACGCGACTGTGAGATGCCACACATTCAGATGCTATGGTGTGAGCAGAGTCTCTCTGTGAAAGTGCACTGTTGGCCCGCACTCGCATTGGAAATGGGTAAGGACATAATCAAATCAAGAAATGACATTATTAAAAATCAAAACATTAACAAAATAAACTCATTGACTAATTTTGTTATGAAGTACAGTTGTATGTTTGCATAGAATTCATTTTGAACGCTGTATATTATATGCTTTCAAAATCTGAGGTAAATTATCCGTTATCGCTTGTGGCACAGTGACCTATTTTTAATTAAAAATAAATAATGTGTACTCATAACCAGTGTAATTTCTTCATTCTGTCAGCCGCGACGTCGCAGAAATGGAAACCGTTTCTAAATTAGAAACTTCGGGACTAGATTTGATGGCTGAGCACGGGCGGTAATGCACTCACTAACTATGTGTGTGCGGTTTGCGGGAGAATAAAATGATTCGCGGGACTCCGCAAACTAGAAATATCTATGATTAAAATGTAAAAAGTAATAGATTTGTATTCATCTGTTGCAGAAAAGCATCAAGAACAACTAAAACAAAATAGAAACGATTTACAGGCCAGAAGTTCTATTTATAACATGTTTGTAGCGTTGAGCGATGTGTATGTGTTGATTTCTTGAACGCAATGGCCAATTTAAGCATTTAAGAGACTGCCCTCAGCGCTCAAAACATACTTTTTCTTAAGTGCTGAATTCTGTATGCTGGCAAATCCTCAATTTTCCTCAGATTTTAATGTTTTGGTAATGCTTTAGAAAATGGTGCTATTCTATCAAGGTGAATGTTTGTCTCCTTTTAGTCTAGACTACAAAGTGTGACTTAAAACACAGCTGGGACTGATTCCTAGAGGGTGTTCATTTATTTATTATTCATTTCAGAAATGGGGGTTACATTTGTCTTGCTTTTGATTAAATAAATCGTAAAAAAATCGTAAATCGAATTAAAAAAAATAAAATCGGAGATTTTATTTTTAGGCTATATCGCCCAGCCTAATCGCATCCAAAATAAAAGTTTGTGTTTACATAATATATGTGGGTGCACTGTATAATTATATTGTATATATATATATATATATATATATATATATACACAAATGCATGTATATTTAAGAAAAAAATTATTTATTATATTTATATATAATATAAATTATATATAAATCTATATACAGTATATACATGAAAATATTTCTTAAATATATACAAGTATGTGTGTGTATTTATATATATATATAATATTTATACACAGTGCACCCACATATATTATGTAAACACAAACTTTTATTTTGGATGCGTATTAATCGTTTGACAGCCCTAATCTTAAAACAATTCCAGTCTTTAGCATCGGAAACAGGATTTATTTTATTTTCCATATGATCGTTACAGTTCTATAATTGTAAATGCCACCTGGTCATTATAATAGATGGTTATGTAAATGCTAAATACAGTTTTGCATGATAATACATAATGTTCAATTTTAACACAAAATGAAAATGTGTTTAAGAAAAATGTATAGGTTTTAATATTCATACTACGATATGACTCAGTAAAGCCTTGACATTCGGTTCTATTTATGTAACGAATCATAATGCAATCTTATTATTTAACGCTTTATTATTATGTTTGAGATATCAACCACTGGTCGATAATGTTTGTATAAACTGTAAGTAACAACTGTGAAAATGTACACCTATGTCATAAAAACCATAATGATACTTCTAGTGAAATATTCTCTTCTCAGCCATGTTTACAGTCCGTGAGCGAAATCTCCTCCCATCTGTTTTCTGATTGGAATTTCGCAAGGATTCCTGGGTAGCTAAAGTGCGTGAAGCCTGTATCAAGGATACTCTGAGCACACAAGGGTGTATTTGCTTAGTTTTCACCAAAGCTCGCTCTATTTTACTGTAGTTCTTCAAGTTTTCAGATACAGTCATAGTTTCTGACAGAGGGAAAGAGAAGTGCTGTAAAACGTGAAAAATAATGTGTTTTTAACATTCAACAATGAAAACCTATTCTAGCAAACCCCCAAACCAAAATTAAGTTTTTATTAAAGGGCATAATAGGTCCCCTTTAATTCTGCATGTATGTGACTATTATCCTCACAGGGGTACTGAGGTCCCCTCGGCCAGATGACGCGGTGTATGACATCATCACAGAAGAGGAGGTGAACCGTATCCATGACAGCGACTTGTACTACACTGCACTGTCACCAGAGACAGAACAGCTGTGAGACACACACACACACACGCCTGTCTCTGTTAGCACAGATTCTCTGCACTAAACTCTGAATTTGTGCTGAAGTAACAAACAAAATTAAATTTGCTCCTGCTGAAGCTGAACTCAGTTCCATTATTGGACAATATTTATCAGAGCAAATTTGACATGAACACATGGCGCCTGCCAGTGTTATCTTAATGTACTGCCAAGTAAACTACATGACATTGAAACTTTCTAGATTTGTTTTAATTTCTTTTGTATCACTTTGTAGGATGTGTGCACTATTCTGTGATTGAATAAGTGCACGAAAAGAAATTAAAATGTAAGTTCATCTATGTTTTCAGAAGCAGCAGTGACATCGCCAGCACAGAAGATTCAGACGAGCTGATTGGCTCGGTTCAGGATGCTGAGATCTGCCTGCTGAAAGTCTGGAGAAATGACGTGAGTGAGACACAATGCTTAATGATGGATCCTGTTGCCATGTATGATTTTTGCTAAATTATTGTTATTATTATTAATACAATTACAAAAAATGAATTTAGTATTGCAATGTTTATAATTCCCATGACCAGCAATGTTTATCACATTTTTTCCCTTTAAATTCTTGACTTATTACTTAAATGGAAAAATTAATTACTTCTTATTCATAGTTAATTGTTAAATTTAGGTATTTGGTTGGGTTAAGGTATGTCAGAATATGCGTCATGTAGAATAAGGCATTAACTTGTGCTTCATAAGTGCTAATATCCTACTTATGCATGCTGAAATAAGCAACTAGTTAATAGTGAGAATTGGACCTTTAAAATGAAGTTACCCACATTTGTTTACTGAAATGTGGAAAAATGCTATACTGTATTATTTACAGTAAGTTTTGAAGTATTTATTGAACTGCCTTTAATGTATGCTGATTTTAAATCTATTAAATATATAATGCATTCTTAATTTATTTATAATAGGGCTGGGCAATGATTAATTATCATCATTAATTCTTATCCAAAATAAAAGTTTGTTTACATAATATATGTGGGTGCACTGTGTATAATTATTTTGTATATATATATATATATATATATATATATATATATATATACACACATATCCATGTATATATTTAAGAAATATTTGCATGTATATACTGTGTATATGTATATATATATATTTATACATAATTTATATTAAATATAAATACTAATATTTGATATATTAATAACACATTTTTCTTACATGCATGTGTGTGAATTTTTATATACAAAATAATTATACTCAGTACACGCACATATTATGTAAAACACAAACTTTTATTTTGGATGCGATTAATTGCAATTAATCGTTGCTCAGCCCTATTTTATAATCGTTATGCTTTTTTATTACAGTAATAAGAATCTTATAAAAGGAAAACTTTAGATGCATTACGTTAATGAAAATTTAATGGAGAAATGTGCATATTTGTCATGAAAGTAAATTGTCAAATTGAATCTAGAATTGCAATATTTATTAATTTCCATGACCAGCAACGGTGACATCAGTGATGTTGTGTTTCACAGGCTGTCTGTGCCGTTCAGTGTAAAGGACGTGAACGAGTTTGGTGATATGTCCAGAGAACTCTTCATCAAGTCCGGCTGTTACAGTGTCATTCTCATAACCGCTGCACATCCAGGTCCTGACGATCAGCTGGGTCTTCTCCTCTGAACCCAAGAGCATTGCCTTCAGCGTGGTGTACAGAGAGACGCAGATACGCCTCTGAGAAGACGCCGAAGGTAATGTACCGATTAGAAATGAAGCTTGTTGATGTTTTCACTATGTATATTTAAACCATTTAATGTCTTTTATAATATATATAAACCACGATTTTTAAAATTTAGGTTAGATTACAGTTAGCATTCTACTTCAGTTACTGCACATATCATATCAAACCTTCCTAGAATTAAGTGATAATATGGTTAAGTGGTTAAAAGTTAAATATGGTAACACCATACTTTATATTTTTCCATGTTTTTTTGTATGCATTTGTCAAATGTTTATGTTTATTATTATTAATATTTTAAATGTCAAGTCAATGTCACAATTATTTATATAGTGCTTTTTACAATACAGATTGTATCAAAGCAGCTTCACAGTGATAACATGAAAATAATACAATACAGATCAATAATTTTTTTGAATATTAAATATTAAGATTTAAAATATCAGCTTGATGTACTCAGTGTAATATTCAAACAAACTATAAAATATGAAGCAGCACAACTGTTTTCAACATTGATAAGAAATGTTTCTTGAGCAGCAAATCGGTATATTAGAATGATTGCTGAAGGATCATGCAACACTGACGACTGGTGCTGAAAATTCAGTTTTGCATCACAGGAATAAATTGCATTTTAAAATATATTAAAATAGAAAACTGTTTAAATTGCAATAATATTTCACATTATTCAGTTTTGATCAAACAAATGCACCCTTGGTAGCTTCTTTCAAAACGTTAAAAAATCGTAATATACCCCAAACCTTGGAACAGTATTTATATTATTGTCTAGTATACTGTACTACTATTTATTAGATGTAAGAGATATTTCTGACTACAGACTGATACCTTGAGGTCCAAAAGGGATTTGGATTCAGATGAAAAGTGAAAGTCCCATGATAATGCTATGTGTGAACAAAGCTGTAACTTTTATTAGTTTCTCTGCTCTAGTATAAGATGTTGTCATGGAGTTCTGAGCTAGACACGTTCTGTAGGAGCTGTATGCAATTACTCATTTTAATAAACTACTATTATATACAAGTTTTCCAGCAGAACACATTACCAATAATCTTTGACAGTAACAGCAGACTTTAACAGTAATTTTGTGTTGCAATAAATATTTATCCAAGCAGTTGAAATAAATATATACAATGTAGGAAGCTGTTGTTTGCGTGAATTGACCAGATGTCGTACCTTAACTGAAGAAGTTAATTCAGCAATTTTCCCCAGCAAATTAAAAATGAACATGGCTATCTGTCAGAGCACACATTGCAGTAGAGTGTTCACAAAAATATCACCCAGCACTTTTCTGAGCATCTGGACAGCTTTAGAAATCTTAGAATGGATCCTAAATCCTGGTTCTTATTTTTCAGGTTCTGATCCCTCCTGACAAGATGTAAATCTCATAAGGAAACAATTCAGGGTCAGTTCGAGAGGTCAGGAACACTGGAGAATACACCCTTATCTTTGACAACTCATTCTCAAAGGTTTGTACTGTAGATACAATTAATTTTTCTTCTGTCGTTCTCTCTTAGTGCGTTTTCACATCTGGCTCGTCGGAACCTGGTGTGTTTCTCTCAAAGTGCGTTCACACCAGACGCGAATAGGGCGTCATATCCGCACCTACCGCGTCTAAGTTATACGCTTTGACCACTTTGGTGGCCATCTTTTATGTTGCGTTATGTTTCAGATTTTTCAACCTGGGTGGCAGGTGCGAATTTGCGTCAACGCGTAGAATGCACAAATGGCACTAACTAAATCATTCACGCTTAGCACACCAGTCGCTCAATTCGGGCCATTCACGGTGAACAAGGTGTATTCGTGTCTACCGCGCAGCGCTCTCGCGCCTTTTACGTGCGTAACGGTTATCTTGCATTGACTTAACATTGAAATCACTCGCCGTACTCGGGCAGCGTCACATCATCCAAACGAACCGAACTCTGAAAAGTGCTAGTTTGAAAGCCACCTTAGTTTGGTTGGTTCAGGCATACACAACAATCACGCTTGGCTTTCTGCTCCCATGTTGGTGAACGAGGGTGGTTCTCGGCCTGGTTAAAAATGAAGTCTGGTCCAACAAACCATGTGGTATCATAATTAATAACGAGAAATGTGTTATATCAAAAGCAGCATTGTCTGACTCTGTGAGTAAGCATATTAGTTATCGCAGTAACACCAAAGAGTAAGTAAGTAAAGTAAGTAAAATTTATTTGCTATAGCACTTTTCTCAGATGTAGATCACAAAGTGCTTCACAACAAAGAAAAGCAATTAACAACTCATAAATACATTACATCACAAAAACAAAAATAAAAATAAAAATAAACACGCACACATTAACCAGCCTAACCACCCTACAATCTAGTCAAAAGCCTCTTTAAAAAGCAGAGTTTCAGCTGACTAGAGTGTGTTTTCATCTTAAATTGTGGTGTAATTGATCTTTCCGTGCATGGCAAAAATGCTTTCCTGATGTGTTCTTTATTCCCGCTCTAACCGCATTATAATTTATAAACTGATATAAATTCGATATATGTATATATATCTATACAAGAGTTGGACGATAAAAATGAAACACTGGCCAATATAGTGTTTCATGCTTATATATGCATGACCTGGTGGCCAATCTTCACTGGTTTTACATTCCATCAGAAAGAGCCGAGTGTGAAGGTTCACATGTTACAGAGGATTAGCACAGCTATATATTAAAAAATGCAATCCACACAACATAATGGGAGACATATCAGAGCTCAAAAGAGGACAAAATGTTGGTGCACTTCTCACAACAGGAAGCTGTTTGTTTGGTGTATCAAGAGCCAGCGGTATTGACGTTTACATTGCCATACTGTTACCAGGGTTTCCGCGGTGCTTAAAAAAGCTTCAAATAGTCTAAAATTCTGGACTTTAAATTTAAGGCCTTAAAAAGTCTCAAAAACGGCTAGATTTCCATCTGAAGTCTTAAATTTGATTTAGTCAGGTCTTAAAGATTTTACCCTCGTTCATTGGCCAAAGCTATGTGCAACGCAGAAAGCTATTACAAAGTAGCCAAAAAGGTGTCAGGTAGACCGCGCCCTCCCAAGCGGAGACTCTGGAGCAAGGGGTTCAGAACCGTTCGAACACGCCGCTCGCGGCTTCATAAATGGTAGCTCGCAGAGAGGCCGTTCTTACGCCCAGTTTGCGCATTCGAGTTCATTCAAATATAGGCGCGTCGGCATTCCACAGTGAGAATTGAAAAAAATCTCACCATTTCAGATTCAGAATGCGCAGTAACGAACTCCAGAACCAACCCGTCAGCCCCTTCCATATAACAACACTGAAACCTCAGTCAACATGAAGAACGCAAGGATGCACCCAAACACTACGGAGTATTCTCTTCTCCCCGCTAATAAATCTTGTATAGCAGACCTAACGTTACAGACAACCGTTTCTCGGTGGTGGAAATCCATTTGGCTACTAAAACGTCTTTGTCGTTGTGGAGAGCGCAGTGCATGGTTGCTTAGCAACGACAGACGCAACAGGAAAATCGGCCCAAATTTTACTATTAATAATAAAAGATAAGGAGATGTGAATGTCAGTAATTTATCATTTTTTGACTCAATCTTTTTATAGAAAGATCATTTAAAGGCTGAAATACGTGAGGTTTATCTGTTTATAAAACTATTTTGTAAAGACTTTATTATAACTAGACTTAACCTGTTGCAAGACACTCCTTTAAAATCTGGCTATCATTTTTAATGGTATTTTAGATGTTTATGTAAACAAAAAAGTGCATTTTGATGCTAATTTTATTTGCTGGGTTTAGACATACATTTGGCAAATTGATTTCATGATATTATCATTAAATGAAATGTTCAGTGCCATTTCAGTCTACTCGGGTATGATCAACTAAAAATCAAAGCCTTAAAATCAGAGTCATCTAAATTTCAATGTTTATGGTCTCAAAATGTCTTAAAAAGGTCTTAAATTTGAGCATCTGCCGAAACCTGTCTACAAACCCGGTAGGTTACTGTCTCGCTGTCGAGAGAAAGTTGCTAATTCTTGGATTGTATCCAAAAAAGAAATAAAACAAAAAAACAGAAAACTACAGCAGTCAATATACATGTCAGGCGGCCATAGCCAAACCCATTCGTGTTCATCCGCTTCAATGCCAAATGTCGGTTTCATTTCAGTGCAAGACACTAGCCGAATCTTTGGGCTGTGGGAAAACAACGTTGAAACATCTCTCTCGATCAGATGAGTCCACCTTCACAGTCTTTCCTTCATCCGTGGAGAAGCTCCAAAGAGTCAACACCACTGTTGTGTCCCTGCAGTGAAGCACAGGAGTGGATCATTGAGGGGCTGGGGCTGTAGTATCCTGGCATTCCCTACTGTGCTTGATGGACACATCACTGCCAAGAACTACCGAACCATTCTGGAGCCCATGTGCACCTAATGATTCAAGCATTGTAAACTGAAGAGGGTGCCGTGTATCAGCATGAGAATGCACCATTACACAAGCAAGACTGTGAAATGTTGCCGAACCAAACCAAGAAAAAAAATTATAATACAAATTTAGTCCATTTTCAGAACAAAGCAAACTATCTACAAGTCTGAACGACATGTTTTGTTGTTCTTCCTGTTTGCAGGTTCGTCTCTAAGAAGGTCCTGTTCAAACTGAGCATAGAGAAGCCAGAGGTAAGCCAATGGAAGTGATTGTTCTTCATAAGAAAACACAACACACACACTGTTATCTGTGCCAGGTCAACAGACTGCTTGTCTATTCATCAAGCCAAACATAGTGTATGATGCTGCTTTCACAATCACATGAAGGAAAATAAGAAAATAGACTTCACACGGAAATATTAGGATTTTATTTATTATATCTATTAATCTATTTTCTAAAAATTATTTCAAAAACTACATCCCTCTTATGATTTATTTTAACAAACTTTTGGGAAACTCTAATAGCCAGAATGGCAATATTCTTGAATATAGTTATTTATAAATCTAAAGGGAATGGATGGCAAAAAATATGAAATGCAGTGAAATATAGAAATATAGCTGTGTGTTCAGTAGTAAAATAAGATAAAGGTTGAAGGATAGGAGATTATGCACTACAGAAGAGCTTTATTATTGTTTTGCTTATTAAATTAGTGAACTTACTATTAGATATACTGAAAATGTTTATCAGTTCTCCACATACGCCTGTCTTTTTAACATTCTGTTAACTCTTTACAGTGAGTTCAGTTAACTGATTTTAACAGCGGTATTTGCCCTTTGTTGATGTCAGTTAATACAAATGTAAATCTTCATCTTAGTTCACAGTTTATTAACTGATGATGCTAAAAACTAAGGTTTTGATGAACATTAACTAAGAATAATAAATGCTGTTGAAACACTGGTCATTGATGTAGTTGTAGTGAACTAATGTTAACCAATGAAGCCTTATTGTAAAGTTTTACCCATTCTTTTATACCATCTGTCTAATATCAATATAAGTCTTAACACTGATGCTAAATATGGAGGAATTTGTGTCTATAGATTGGAAACTAATATATTTCTGGGGTCTCATATCTCACATTTTGGGCATCATGGGCTTTTTTTAAAGCTTTATAAATCATCTAAGAATTCTATGCAGGCATAAAATCTGTATTCCGAAAAGGACATGTGCTCTGTAATGAGGCAACTCCAGTTCCTGGCAGTCTTGTTTATTATCAACCAAAAAAAATGCATTTTCATTCAGCTGAACGCCAGGCAAAAATATATAAGCAATAACTCAGTGACTGTTTTTTTTTAATTTTATTTGCATAAATACGATTTGTTTTTGGCAGCCACACAGTGCAATAACTCAAGATGGTGAATATTGTAAATGGCACTTTTTGTTGCATCTAAATTTTAATAAGAAGCATTGATGCTTGAATAAAAAGCATCAACACTGTTGCACTTTCTGAATGTGTTTTAAGGCTGATGACGGTGCTTGATCAGATCGGATCATGTATTGAGCATATCAGAGTGACTCGCAGTCATTTTTTTACTGTAAAGAGCTGGTGAAATAACAGTAGTGAAATTGAGCTTTTGAAATAAAACTACCTGATGGCATGACTCTTCTTTTTTAATCCCCCCACCCTAACTTTATATCTACAGTTATACAAAAAAAAATGTTTTTCCCTTAGGCCACAATTGATATCTAATTTTTTAAATTGAGTTTGCAATATCTATGACGTGCTGTCAATTTCAATAGAAATAGGTATTGGAGCTGTTTCCGCAATGGAATCAAACAAATTAAAAGATAATTGCAACTTTTTATCTCATAATTATGACGTTTTTTTTCTCACAGTTGCGAGTTTACATCTCACAATTCGTACTTTTTTCCGCTCAGAATTGCATAAAAACTCGCAATTGTGGAAGCTTTTTTTCTTCGCTTATCTCACAATTCTGACTTTACGACTCGCAATTGCTACTTGATATCACGCAGAAAAGTCAAAATTGTTAGATGTAAACTTGCCGCGAAGAAAGAAAGTCAGAATTGTTTGTGAGATTCCACGAGCTTCCATGTTTCCACCACAGAATAAAAAAAAGTAATTGTGACTATTTATTCAGATTTCTGCGAATTTACATTTTGCAATTCTGACTTTTTTTTTTCAATTGCGTGATATAACTCGCAATATGCACGATCAGCTCCTGGGTTTGTCTCAGCATGCCCAGTTACATCCGGTGCTGCGTCAGTCTATGGTCAGAAGCCGGTTTTGCGTTTAGGTGGAGATAGTGTCAAATTACACTTGCTGTTTATAAAAACGTCCTGCGGTTAACGTGAATGATGTTAACAACACTGTGAGGCAGTTAGCTGTCACACAAGAGTGGAAAAGAAGTTATTTAAACTATATATTTCAAGCTACATCAACAACTTTGAGGGTTGGTATTCTCTCTTGATATCGTACGAAATTCGACTAGCGAATCACACGTTTCTAAAATCGTTGTCTCCATTTCTGAGAAAACGGATTTTATTTAAAGTTTAGCCTCTTTACACTTGGCCTGCAGAACGCGCTTCTGGAAGTAGAGGTTCTTTTTTAGATTCTTTCACTTTGACTTGGAATGGCGAGATAGACGCAAAAAAAGTTGTAATTGTGAGTAAAAAAAGGCAGAACTACGAGTGTATATTCGTGCGATTCTAACTTTATGACTCGTAATTGTGAGTTTAGACACTCACCTAAAGAACTATTAGGAACACCATACTAATACTGTGTTTGACCCCCTTTTGCCTTCAGAACTACGTGGCATTGATTCAACAAGGTGCTGAAAGCATTCTTTAGAAATGTTGGCCCATATTGATAGGATAGCATCTTGCAGTTGATGGAGATTTGTGGGATGCACATCCAGGGCACGAAGCTCCCGTTCCACCACATCCAAAGATGCTCTACTGGGTTGAGATCTGGTGACTGTGGGGCCATTTTAGTACAGTGAACTCATTGTCATGTTCAAGAAACCAATTTAAAATGATTCGAGCTTTGTGACATGGTGTATTATCCTGCTGGAAGTCGCCATCCAAGGATGGGTACATGGTGGCCATAAAGGGATGGGACATGGTCAGAAACAATGCTCAGGTAGGCCGTGGCATTTAAGACGATGCCCAATTGGCACTAAGGGGTCTAAAGTGTGCCAAGAAAACATCCCCCACATCATTACACCACCACCACCAGTCTGCACAGTGGTAACAAGACATGATGGATCCATGTTCTCATTCTGTTTTACGCCAAATTCTGACTCTACCATCTGAATCTCTCAACAGAAATCGAGACTCATCAGACCAGGCAACATTTTTCCAGTCTTCAACTGTTCCAATTTTGGTGAGCTCTTGCAAATTGTAGCCTCTTTTTTTATACCCAAATCGACTTACATTGCATTTTAAGGTACATTTACATTCTTATCAATTCTTCCTTTCCCTAGGAATCAAACCCATAACCTTGGCGTCGCAAGCGCCAACACTACTGTTTGAGCTACAGGAAAGACTTCTAAATTCTTGATGTATAGATCAAAACACATAAGCCTTTTTAAATGGCAGTGCTAAGTAATGCACTCTCTATGACATTGCCATCTGCTCCATTAATATGTGTATGTTCTTCACTGTGATGAGCTCAGTCTCTTAGCATATTGATTATTCCCTGCCAGGGCTGCATCCAGTCTCGCTCCGGATGCCGGTTGCCCGTGGTTGACGGCAGCGCTGCAGAGGCCGAGCGCCGTTGATCTCACCGTGAAGTCCATCTGAACACAGCGTGTTTGTGGTGCAGAGTCCAGACCATTTCCCAAGGTTAATGAACCCATTGTAAATCAGATCACATCCTGTGACCAGCCTGCAATGATCTGAGATTTACACACATACAGGCAAGAGAGA
>JAQIUQ010005742.1:0-101210 GCA_030378365.1 Hybognathus amarus | reverse complement strand
TTGTTGAAATTATAAAAGTTATTGAAGAATGTGGTGAACCAAACAGTTGCTGTAAATCGAGTGACTTCCATAGCACATTTAAGCACAGTAACAAACTAATACAGGTTTGGAACAATATTAGAGTGAAGAAATAATGACACAATTTTATTTCTGGGGGTGAGTATGTTTTTAAAATAACAAGCGGCAGCATATTATTTACTGTTTTTAAGTTATCACGCGTTTAAATATAATATTGCATTTTGACAAGCAGATTTTTTTGTTTGCTTTCATTTAGACAGAAACCCAAACTTTGTTTATGTAAACCTTGTGATCCACCTGTATCACTTTGGAGGCAAGACTCAAGATCAGTCCGCAATGCAGACGGCTGACAGCCAGGCTTCAGTCCCGTGAGCGTCGGTGAAACGCGTGCAGAAATACAATGTTAGAACAGTGCATCAGCCCAGCACTGCTACCACATGTTTACCCTAGCAAGACTTTGACGCACATGCAAATAAAAGAACTTTTGTCTTGTGGTGTCCCTTGCGAGTGTAGCTGTTCCAGATTTGCACCCTTAAGTAGCCCGCGTTGCCGTCTACAACTCCAGGTAAAACTGGATTCAGATGGGCGTGGCAATTTTCTCATCAGTGTATGGCCACAATATTGTTATGTCTAATGACATGAAAATGATGAAGATATGTATGTCATGTTATGATTGTACTGTACAATTAAATACAATTGTTGCTGAGTCTGCCGCCCAAAACTTTAACTCAGATATTTGCCTAACTTAGTGAGGTGTCAGAATGAACTGATTTTGATGGCTGACTATATTTTCTTAAAAGCAGATCGTGGAAGAGATCTCAAATTTGCCCACGATCAGAAAACCTGAGAATTGGATGCAGCATACCCCTGCAGCTTGGAAGTCTACTCTCGCTGCACCACACGCTTTGTTGCTGGCTTTGCACATTGCGGATAGGAACACACCACGTAAATTGGCAAGGGCTCATTGGCAGAAGTATCATATTTGGCCACGTTTACGACTGGTCATTTAAGCTTTTATCTGTGATAATCACGTTGTCCGACACCATTTTGCGATCCTAGATCGAGCCGAGCACAATTATCTGAGACATAGCTTGAAAATGAGTTACAGGGTTTTTGCAGACTCACTATTGGGGAAGCCATGTAAGGAGTCTTTCTTTAGTGTATGGGTCATAAACTAAAAGTGCACCACAGCACCCAATGGGCAGTCATTTTGCGTTTAGCAACATCTGTGAATTTTGCCTGAGCCGAAGGACCCGTCAGTCTGAGTTATAGGCTCGAATTACATTTAGACAGTACCTCTAACAGGTCAGACATGACACTGTGACTCTGGCCTCCCTATACAACACATGATAAGGCAAATACCATTATGATCACCATTAAACCACATATCCTTCATTGTTGTTCCAAAACGGTCGTCTCGAAAAGAAAGATTTCCTGCCACTGTTGTCCCTGTTTAAAAATAGTCGGTCCTCCAATCCAGATGCTCAAGATGTAGAGTCATGGAGCTGTTGCCTTGTTGATCCACGCTGAAAGGGGAACTATGATGTCTAATATCCCTATTCGCATGCATATCCTTGTTACAGCTTGAACTGATTGCTGAACACCTAACCGTACACTGCAAGCATCCTATGCCTGCCACACTCGCCATATCGCAACTCCATGCACACCTATATTTCACTATTCAGGACTTAGACACAAACCACTTTATAATTAAAGCACTAGTTGATCCAAATTTAAATTCTGAAAAGCTGTTTTTAGAGACTTGTTCTGGCGAATCAAAGCCTCATAAAACATATTTACGACTATACTCCCAATTTAGCTCTCTTCTGTGTTTGTTCCAGCCATGATTTCCCTCTGCAGAGGTCAGAACAAACTGCAGTATAGTGCCGAAATATGATGCGTCTACAAAACACTTATAGTACAGGTTATTAGTGGAAAGAGGGGAGAAATGTATATATCTATACTCAATGCAAACTATAATGAATGCTCTGCTACATAGATATAGACTGTCATTTGCCTTCAAACACAATATACACACATGTTATATTGACTGAAAATAGGTATTCAATACACTATTTATCAAAAACAAATTGCTTTTCAAACACACGCATTTAGCAATTAAGGATGAATTTTAGATCAAAATGAGTCTGTACCATTTAGCTGATATGGAGGAAATAAATACATAAAAAAAATGGTGAGATCTTGGAAAGTGAGATATATTATTTCAAAATTTAAATTTTTTTAATTTAGAGGAGCAAAGAGAATGAGACTGAATTTTGAATATTGTGAGTTCATCTGTTTTTCAGCAGACTAAACTGACTCATGAGAGAGTCACACGAAAAACTTATTTGCAGGCACATCCCACACTACATCTAGTTATCAACTACATTGATTCACAACTTTGGGATCAGGATGAAGCTTACACACTTAACTCCAGGGGATCAGATCACACGCATTCTCCATGCAAATCAATTTCTGAGAGACTGATATTTTCCTGAATCGGACCAAGTGAGTAAAATGATGCCATGGAGGGTATCTAGGTGATAATAGAAAATCATTTTTTAGAGATTTTTAAGATTTTTTAGAAAAATCTTTTTTTATCAAACAACAAACAACACCGCATGTGTCTACATATTCTCACATATTGAAAAGGATTCGGTCCATATTTCTCATCCGCATCTGATTCGAATCTGAATTCCCAAGTGTGCCAATTTTGAACACATTTTATTTTTTTGGAGTACATGCTGAGAACTACTTTGAATTGGAGACAACTCAAGCTTTGAAGAGTGGGGTACTGTGGGCGCGCAAAATTAAAATGGTAATCTATGAAAGTGAATTAATTGCTTTCCATTGTGTAATAATTTCTGGAGCTGATTAGAAATAACCTTACCTCAAGGACCACATGATCCCAAGATAAAAGGGTCTTGATCTAAGTTATTTTTCCCACTTTAACACTCTTGCACACATTTATAATTACAGCCATATTTTATCACTTCCAGTCTCCTTTATTCATTATGGATCGCTACATTGACGAGACATAAACAAAGGTCAGGACTATTGAAATACATGACAAATCTCATTCATCTATCATTGAACATGCCCCATGAGCATGAACAGATTTTATGTGTACATAGTTCCAGCCATTGTAATTTCATTATAGGCTACATACTTTTTTATCCCTTTTAAAGAATAGGTAGCCATATTAGGCAAGTCTAACTAACCACACTATTTATGAGAGTGTTTTATGTTGAGCCATGATTTACATAGTAGATATAAGGTATCCCAGCCCCGGAAATCTGGATATAAATTTTAAATATACTACTGAAGAGACACAATTGAATTAAGTACATGGCTCAGACACACAATAATTAATTAATTATAAAAATATATTGGATTTTTAGCTAAGAGCAAAAATAGAATAAAGTGCCCTCAATGGCCATAGGCCTACTGTGTAATAAAAGCCTAAATTAAATTGTTAATTTTAGGTGACTGACCAATTGATTTAAGTCTCACCATAATCGTACTTTTGGAGATTGTTTTTATGCTCGCATATACAGCAATCCTGCTATCTTCAGACAGGACACAGTAATAATCGACTAAGCTAATGAATTAATCCTGTGACCTTTGGCACATTGAAACTGACATTGAGACTTGAGTCAGCTTTTAGGATCTATGGCATAGAAAAGATTCAATTAAAATGCTTTACATACTCAGTTTAAGTGATGCTCATGTCCGACCCATGAAACTAACATAACATACACTAAAGCTTCGAGTCTAGTAGAGCACATTAATTGAACACTTTTTCCTATGCCATCATCCTAAAAGCTGACTGCCAATCTCAATGTCAGTTTTTAGATGTGCCAAAGGTCACAGAGTAATTCCATTAGCTTAGTCGATTACTTTACTGTGTCCTGTCTGAAAAGATACAGCAGAATTGCTGTATATCAACATCAGACAGATGCTCCAAAACCTTTAAAAAAGCGATCCTGGTAAAGTACTTAATCAATTTGGTCAGTTCACCTAAAATATTAACAAATTTAATTTAGGCTTTTATTTACACAGTGGGCTATGGCCATCAAAGGCCTTCTCTGCTTGCATCTGCCCTGTCAAAATCCAAAATATATTTTTTTTATAATTAAATCAAATTATTGTGTGTCTGAACGTGTCTTAATTTCAATTGCTGTCTATTTCAGTAGCTATGTTGCGATTACTATATATCCAGATTTCCCAAGGGGGCTGGGGGATACCTATAGCTGCTATGTCGATCATCACTCGAAACTTATAGTAAAAACACTCTCATAAATCTAGTGTTGGCCACTTTAAACTGCTGATGTGTGGCTACTGCCTCTTAAAAAGGGATAAAAGGTCTGTAGCCTATAATGAAATTACAATGGCTGGAACTTATGTACACATGAATCTGTTCATGCTCTATTGGGGGCATGTTCAATAGATAGATGAATATTGATTTGTGCTGCATGTATTTTAGAATGCATCCTAAATCCGTGTTTTATGTTACCATCAATGTAGCAATCCAATAATGAAATAAAGGAGACTGGAAGCGTAAATATCACTGTAAATTCTAGATGTATCCAGGAGAGAATTCAAAGCTTGGGAAAATAAGTTCATAGAGAGAACCCCTTTCTCTTTGGGAATCATGTGGCTCCTTGGGGTAAGGCTATGTTCTAATCATGGCTCCAGAAATTATTACAATGAAAGCAATGAATTGGCTTTTAGTAAGCAATATTACCATTTTTTAATTTGCACACCACAGTAACCCAGCTCTTCAAAGCTTGAGGTTGTCTCCGTAAGTGAAGTAGCTCCCCAGCATGTACTCCAAACAGCAGAAAATGTGCCTCAAAATTGGCACACTTGGGGAATTCAGATTAGAATCAGATGCAGATGCAATATGCATTCAAATCCTTTTCAAAATATGTGAGAATATCGTGAACACATGCATGCTTTGTTTGTTTGTTTGATAGAAAGATAAGTCTAAAAAAAAAATCTTCTAAAAAATCTTTTCTAAAAATAGCCTTTCCTATTATCACTGTAAAAGTGCCCTCCATGGCATCATTTCACTCAGCTCTCGTTCCGTTGAGGAAAATATGGTGTCTCAAGAAGTTGGTTTAGCATGGAGATGCATCTGGGTCTTGATCCCCTGGAAGTAAGTGCTGTCAGCTTCTATCCTGATCTCAAGATTGTGGGAATCAATGTAGTTGATAACTGAGAATGTAAGTGTCAGATGGTGCCAACAGTAGTTTTTCCATATGACTCTCTCATGAGTCAGTTTGATACTGCTGAAAACAATTGAAGCCAAACGGTTAGCGTATTCTCGATCGAGTATGCATTATCTTTGTCTGCCTCTGAGTAAAAAAATTTAAATTCTGAAATCATATATCTCCACTTTGCGAAGATCTCAGCAATTTTTTTATGTATTTATTTTTCCTCCATATAGGCTTAATGGTACAGACTTCATTTTGATCGTAAAATTCATCCTTAATCCTAAATCAATGGTGTGTGTTTGGGAAAGAGCAATTTGTTTTGATCAATAGTGTTGTGAATACCTTATTTCCAGTCGGTAACAATAGTGCAGAAATCACACAGGTATTGTTTGAAAGGCAAATAAAGGACAAGTTCTATATCTATGTGCAGCAGAGCATTCATTATAGTTTGTTGCCTGCATTGAGTTGTAGATCTATACATTTTCTCCCCTCTTTCCACTAAGATAAGAGACCTGTACTTATAGTGTTTTGTAAACACATCATATTTTCAGCTATACTGCAGTTTGTTCTGACCTCTGCAGAGGGGAAATACTAGGCTGCGAACAAACACAGAAGAGAGCTAGAATTAGAGTATAGTCCATTAAATCTGTGTTTTATAAGGGCTTTAGATAACTGGCCTGTTGGCCAGAACATTGCTCTGAAAGCACTTTCAGAATTAATTGAGTTGGACTTTTAGTGCTTTAATTATAAAGTGGTTTGTGTTCTTAAGTTGCAGCTAATAATAAATATCAGATTGCTCATAAAACTGCAATATGGCAATACATAAAGCGTAGGAATGTTGCAGTAATTTACAGGACTTTAGGTATTCAGCAATACAATTTCAAGCTGTAAACCTGCATGTCAAACATGGATCTGGGAGTCGTTTCTCATCATTCCCTTTTCACATCGATCAAAGCAAGCGGACACACCTCCTCGCCATAATGAGCTCTACATCTATTTATTGAGCATCTGGATTGGAGGACCAAACTATTTTAAACAAACGCGCAGTAATTGCACAAAATCTTCTTTTTCGAGACTTTAACTTGGGCAACAGTTTTTCGAACATAAACGGAACTAAAAAATGAAGGATTGTGTGGTTTAATAGTTGATCACATGATTTGTCCATTTATCATGTGTTGTATAGGGGAGGCGAGGAGTAACGATGTCATGTGCCTGACCTGTAGGTACTGTCTAAATGAGTAAAGACCCCATAACTTAGACTGGACGGTCCTTCGCTCAGGCGAATTCACAGAATGTTGCTGAGTCTAGCGATAAGAGCTGCCATTGGTGCTGTGGTGCAGCTTTTCGATCTATGACCGTGCACTTAAAAGCGCTCTTATGGCTTCCCCCGGATAGTGAGTCTTGGGGAAAACCTATTAACTCATTTTAGAGCTATATCTACAATAATTGTATTCAGCTGAATCTAGGGATACTACTCGATGATATCGGGGACAACATCGGTATCGGCAGATAAACTTAAATGACCACCATCTATCGGCATTCGGCCAGATATGAATATTTCTGCCGATGAGCCTTGCCGATTGGGTGGTGTGTTCCCTATGCGCACGTGACGACTACGTAACGAAGCATGAGTGCCAGCAAATTTAAACTTCCAACTAGGGGTGTGCGTGCGCTTTATCTCAGCTTCTGAGTCGTGCACGATTAAAATCTTCTCACGATTACTGCTTTCGAAGAAAAATATAGTAGGCCATCGTGCATTCGATCAGTTCAATTCTGACACCTTCACTCAGTTAACGAATGCTTGAGGTAAAGTTTTCATAATTGGCAGACTCAGCAACAATTGTATTTAATTGTACAGTACAATCATAACATAACATACATTATCTTCATCATTTCATGTCATTAAACATAACAATATTGCTGGCCATACACTGATGAGAGAAGTGCGCGCCCGGTGTACGATAAGTTACCTGGAGTTGCCTCAGACGCAACGCGGCGCTTCTCGTCCGGTGTGCGACACCCTTTACACTCACGGGACACCACAATTCACAAAAGTTCTTTATTTGCATGTGCGTCAAAGTCTTGCTAGGTAAACATATCATTCACGTGCTGAGCTCGCGTGCGCTGTTCTACATCCTCTTCTGAGCGCCGCCTCACCCGACGCTCACAGGAAGTTAAAAGCCTGTCACAGCGTCTGCATACGGGACCTAATCTTCCGAGTCTTATTGCGGCGATACTGGTCAAATACACACAAGGTTTACATAAACAAAGTTGGTTATGTCTAAATGAAAGCAAACAAGAAAATCTGCTTGTCAAATGCGTGTATATTAGACGCATCACGTGCAGTTCTTAAAGAGACAGTAACAACATGCTGCCGCTTGTTCCTTGCTAAGACATACTGCACCCAGAAATAAAAAGTCTGTCATTATTTACTCACTCTAATGTTGTTCCAAACCTGTATTCATTTATTTTCTTGTGCTTAAATATACTATGGAAGTCACTGGAGTACAGCAACTGTTTGGTTAGCCACATTCTTCCAAATAACTTTTATAATTTCAACAGAAGAAAGAAACTTGAGAGAGTAGTAAATTATGACAATTTAATTTTTTGGGAGAGACGATCCCGTTAATATTAATAAAACAACAAACACACAGAGGAAATCACTCACTGGTCTTGACTGAGAACTTTAATAGAAGCTTTAAAAAGCTTTTTTGCACTTAAAAAAATACGAATATATCGGTATTCGGTATCGCACTCGGCAAAATTAGTTTGAAAATATCGGCATATTAAATATCGGCCAAAATCCTATATCGTGCATCCTAACTGAATCTTGTACATGTATAGAGAGAGAGACAGAAATTGTACCCTATTTTCCACAAATATATTCGAGAGGTCATATTATGAAAAATTGGATTTGTCTTAAAGGGGATATTTCAGGATTTAACATTAAGCTTTTTGTATTAGTAGAAAACCTGTAGTATTTTTTTTGAATTACCATGCTTTCCACCCTCATATGGCCCTGAGACGAGATATTTATGGTTTTTTTTGTCTGGAAAAAATGCTCCAATGACACAAGAAAAATGTTATTTTGCGTAATCTGAGGATTTTTGGGCCAGTAGGGGCTGTCCCGCATGTCTTCAATCCCACCCAATCAGGGTGGGATCTCACTCACAGAATATACACATTGTCAGCCATCCTTATTTTTGAAAGCTAAGCTAGCAGGCTCTTTTTCTGTGGAGAAAGCTGAGTAGCAGGGGTTACTATCCTCGGTGCTAATCACTCCGCCCTCAGTCTCGTCCTGCTCGCCACAGTAAAACATAATGAACTGCGACTGTAGAACTTAAAAGCCGAATCCCGGACATTTTTGGGCGATCTCAAACACATTTTCGGGCAAATTCATCACGGAGACTCACTAGTAGCCTAGAGTTGTTGTTTAACTACTTGCGCTGTTGCCGGTAGTGTGGCCTTTTTCATCCACATAAGCCAAAAATACATTTTCTGGCTTTTCTCAGTCTAAGAAAGCTCCAAATTAAAAACAATTTCACATTTCCTCTACATAAATGACCCATTTTAAATACACTTTCATCTTTCCAAAGGGGAAGAATCCCTTTAACTGCTCTCATTAAAAGAATTTAATGGTTTGATGAACATCAAACTCCTTTCAAAACCTCCTATAAGTAAGAATTCCCATTAAATACTGATCAACTCAAGTACCTAAACAAAAATGACTGATCAAATTTTTAAATAAAATTCAACATGGTTGTATATGTATAAGCTGTGAATATTTCAATTAAATAATAAAAATATCTGCATGATATACCTTTATCTGAGAGAATATTATAGGTTGTATTTTTAAATGAGACGTGTGAAATGTTTTGAATTGAATATCCACAGCTTAAATGCAACCATGTTGAATATCAGCTAATAAAAATGCAAGCTCTTAATAATACAATGCATTAAAATGCAAGCAGGGTTAATGCAATGCATATTTTTAAGTGCAATTCAAAAAGCTTTTTTTGTTTGTTTCAAAAACATGTTGCATTGTTTAACTTCCATAACTATATACATTAAAAGTAGTTAAGTACTGGTGTGGTGGTATGGATAGGTTTAAGGATGGGTTAAAGTGTAAGGGAAAGGTCAACAGATAAATGTAACTGGAAATAACAAGCAGGTGTTTTTACAACACAATGTATAATTTGATTGTGTGTTTGTGTATATATATATATATATATATGTATGTATGTATATATATATATATATACAAAGGCCTGTGATTTCAAGAAAACTTGGGTTTGATTAGACATTTAATGAATGAATTATCCCATTCCTGAAACACACCATTTTATAAAAAAACATCCTTGGATTACTGAGTGTTAAGATAATGACTAGAGTGGGTTTGAAATTGCCTCTCAGCAGGAAAAGAGGATAATATCCTATTAGGGCTTTCAAAGAGAGGCTTCTCTCAGATAGAGGTCAAAGTTGTCCTAAACTCTGCTTTGTGCTGTGCTCAGATGTTTTGGTCATGCTATTTTCAGACAACTTCCATATATATCACCATACAGTATCAACATTTTATGTTTATTTTCAGCCTGTGTCAGAAACAGAGAAAAACAAAACATACAAAATGTATAATGTTCAACAATTAATTATGAACATATATTTTTCAGATATATAATCATTTTCTTTGTATGTAGCACATGCTTTTAAGGGATACTCCAATTTTTTGGAAATAGGCTCATTTTACCACTCCCTCAGAGTTAAACAGTTGAGTTAAGTTTTGCCATTTTCAAATCCATTCAGCCGATTTTCTGATATTTGGAAGAATATCAGTAACCAGAGCATTTTCTGGCTCTCATTGACTTTCATAGTATATACTATGGAAGTCAAGGAGACCAGAAACTGTCTGGTTACTGATATTCTTCTAAATGGGTAAAATGGTAAAACAAGCCTATTTTCCTAAGAGAAATAGGCTCATTTTTGAGTGGTAAAATGAGCCTATTTCCAAAAAAGTGGAGTATCCCTTTAAGACACTTCCAATTCCATAGAGGTGAATTATAACTCAATTTTGGTCTTGTAAAAATGTCTCCTGATTTATGAATCATAGCCTGCATTTTTGTTTTGTTTTTAGGGAACTCCATATTCCAAGAAGCCCTATCTATAAGTTTATGTTCCCTGGCTGATTCATCTGAAAGTCAGAGTCACCTTGTACATGGGAAGACAATAGACCAGTATCTGTCTAAAGACCTAAAAGAGGCTCCATAAATTCCCAACTAAATAAATTTCAACAGGAGGCATAAAGAAAATTAATAAGACATTTTACAACTAGGCTAATTACAGTTTTTCTAAATTGCTGAAACTAAACTCCATTCTCCAAACCAAATTCTCAATAGCCCAATTTGTTGAATATATCCTTAAACAAGTTCAGGCAGCAGGAAGACATCATGTTGTAGCAGAAGGAATCTCTCATTGACCTTTATGTTGGCACAACTTACAGATTTGAGTGTAACATAAGATGCTGTTCATTTAGAGTTTTATTTGAACTTTTTGGCTTTTGCAGTTGGACGGCAGTATTTTTAAAGTATGCAAGAGCTGAATATACAAACGTACAGTAGCCTACTATTCAATATAGTACAATACTATACGTGCATTGCATACAGTATACAATATATTCACCATACTCAGATGCAATTACTATACTTTTTTGAACGTTCTGGATGCTGTGTCCTAAAAATGTTTAAGTAGTGTCTAATTAATGTTCTGTAGTGCTTATTTTATTGACGTGTGTGATATGAAAGCATTGTTTTACAGGTGAAATGGTTTTATTTGTAGTGACGTAGGTGGCATCTATGAATACTTTAATACAGAAAATGTCTTGTTTTTGCTTCTTAGAGCATAATGCATCCCAAAAAGGAAAAGAAAAATAACAAAATGCATCCGTTTCATGCCTGAAACTCAAAGCCTGAGTGTTATTACACTATGACAAAGTTCAGCTTTTGGTGTACAAGAAAGTGTCCATCTCTGTGCAATGACGCATTTGACAGTACCGTCCAGGAAAATAAAGTAATTCAGCATTGTGTTCCTCTGAATAACAAGTAATCTTCATTTTAGTGTGCGTCAGAGTAAAACACTGTAGGAGTGAATCTTGTCCCTGTTCGGAACTGAATGTTACCTCCGATGAACCTCGTGTCTCTGACTCAGGAAGATACGTCTGTACCCTGTGTGATGCGTGTTACCGATTTCCACTCATTACAGAGCTGAACATAGGGTGCCAAAATTACTTTAACAGACATAATTGAGAAATTTTAAAGAAAAGTTGCACTTCAAGGTTACACTCTTGTCTCTTCATTGCAAGGAATAAAAAAAAGGTTTTCATGGTTAATTTCCATGGTTTCTGTAGGGTTTCATATAATTAAGTAGAAATAACCCAGTTTGCATCCCTCATTTTTAGAAGAACGAGCAGGAATGATTTCCAATTAGCAAAGATAACAACCAAAAAAAAATCAACTACTTTGATTGTCTTTCTGAAAGATTGATCCATGAAAGTCTATTATGTACAATGGCACCACATTAAACTGATGATGAGAGGTTCTATGTACACAACTGGACTTTATTGATTGTGAAGATCTGAGCTGTTTCTGTTTTGTCCATTGGAAATGTAGTTTAACATGATTAGTCAGACATGTGCTTGAATACTATTATGATTAGAGCAGTAAATGTTTGGTAAATTATAAAAAAAAGATATAAAAAAGGAGAAAATATTAGGATTGTATGATTTATTTTACAGTTACAAATGGCTTTAGGTAAAGTCCAAGATAAAAACTGTTTTTTAAGAGGTGGTTAGAATGAACAAAGCAGCTCTGGGTAATAAGATAACAAAGATAGGATCAAGGGAAAGAGAAGAATTACTTATATGGTGTGTGAAAATACACAACAACAAACATGAACCTAAACATTAACATAATACCTTTTGTCCTAGATAACCATAATTATAATCTTTCTTTGGTCATTTAACTTTTTGAGGATGTCTAATCTCTAAAGCCAACTGCCAAATGGATGGCTCAAAGTTTAAGAGAAATGACCTTATATGGCCAGAGCTGCAAATGAACTGGCACACCTTCACAAAGACACTCTGAGGAACCAAATGTGTCATCATCCAGTAATTACACCTATAACATTTTTAAAGTGATTCATAATACTGGCCAAAGTCACTTGTCATTATTTTGTACCTGCGCCTATATGATTGGAAGAGACTGTTATTGCCCAATTAAGTGAAAATGAAAACTAGTGAAAGGAACGTTGTAAATCAAAATATAAAAACGGCACAATAAATCTCTGGGGGATGAAATGGCTTTTCATTATCAAAACATTCATTCTGTCCAGTAATAGCATGACTTCATATAAAGTAAAGCCTTCATTTTATCAAATTGCTCAAAGGTAAGCTTTTAATCATGTTTTTGGCTCTGTGATGGTAGAATGTGTAAATACAATTTCAGATTCCACTTATTATACAGGTACTTTGCATATATAAAGCATTTGAACGTTTATCAGCCAGTGGCACAGCATGTAAAATTGTGGTCATAGGAAAATCAAACAATGTGCAGTACCAATCTATTCATCCATATTTTCTCGATCAGAATCAGAACAATTGGATGAAGTTTATGGTTAATTGTAAGAAAGGGGAAGACTGAGTTATGACACTTTGATTAATTACCAGGTCATAACATATGAATGACTGATGAATGGTTCACAAAATCATTAAGATGCATTTGGAAAATAGATAGCGTGATTTCATGTTCGACCTAAAGACAGTAGGCAGTTTACAATGGACTTAAACAAAATATACGACACAGTATTAAAGCAGCACTATGTAGCTTTTTAACCTTTATATTATTTTTCCAAAACCCTGGAAGATGCTACATTGACTTACATAGGTTGAATGACAGGTCTGCCATAGCCTGACAGTGTCTGTATCGCTTTTTCTGGCAGTATGTAAATTCGAGGGTGCGGGTGGGAACCCAAGCACAAAAAGAACTACAAATTTCGACTGCTTTACGGCATACGTCACTTCCCCCACTCAAATTCCGATGCGAGAGCCCAACAAGCAGTCGGATTTTTTTTTACCTCTGTATGTTGTCATGGCTCCAGTCCGGTGCATCAATCGTACCAAATTACCACATTGGTAATGTGTTGTGTCCGCATCTATTGTGGACTGCATTGCTTTCTTTTAAGGGTGCTTAATACACACAAGCTTCCCGTAGAGCCGGGCAGGCAGCTCTGCGCCAGCTCCGAGGCGTGAAAGTATACTGATTACGGAGTTTGTTAGGGGCTACATTCTTGCAAGTAAATAATACATGATTAGACGGACAGAATAATCGGTCAGGATAACTATCCTATGTCTGCAAGCTGATAGTCATGTTTGTTATTTATTTTTCTGGTGAAAGTATCTTGCCTCAGGCTATAATGCAAATCGATTTTTCAAATTTGCAGCTTCATCTATGGTAGCTTGATATTATAATATTGACGATATACCACAGGGCTGCCAACTCTCACGCATTGAGCGTGAGACTCACGCAATTGAGCTAATTCTCACGCTCTCACGCCACACCCCCGATTTCTCACGCTAAAGTGTTAAGCCTGTTGGCAAAATACCTGAAAGATGAGTTTATTTATAAATCCACCAGTTGAGCCACTCGTGATCAACTAGTTTTACCGCAAATTAGTTAAAATATCCTCTAATCTAGTCTCAGAGCGATCGTGCATATGAGACAGATGCTGAGCTCCTAACGGCGCAGACGCAAAACCAGGAATGGAGTCAAAGCCAATTCCTCTCTGCACTCTAAGCGTTCTGTTATCACTCCGATTACATCCACTACGGGTTTTCCAGTCTCACTCACAGGAAAAACTGCTCCGTGTTTGCGTGAGCAAAGTGCACACGTTTCTCTAAAGCACCCAGCACAAACAGAATGCCTATTCTTAAAGTCTTGTGCTGTTTTATGAAGGCAAAAAGCAATATCATGGTTTCGTTTTTTAGTTTATTGGCAAAATATAACGCTAGAGACCTTCATGTTAGTTTATACATTCTCATATGTTCGGCAAAAGGCAGATTCGAACTCGGGTCCTAGCGCATTCAACTCTTTCATGAACAACACGCTTTACGATCTACGCCACTGTAGCTGTTTCGTGATGGGCGTGTTTTTGTTATAAAGACAGGCACTAAAGGAGGCTTTAGTGCAAATATAGGCTATGCTCCGCCGCCCCCTGGAGAAATCTCACGCCAAGCTAAACTCAAAAGTTGGCAGCTCTGCTATTATCTACCACACAAACATTGAATTGAATTAGCATATCCCTTGTGTAAAACAGTAGCCAATAGGCTAACGTTACTATAAAGACGCTGGCTTGTAAATGTTAGCCAGGCGATTTTTTTTTATGTTTGAAAAAATAAAGCTCATATATTCATATGACATACTGAAATATATGCCAAGCCAATGTACCTGGGATGACGACATTTTACACGAACATTTCACATGCCGCCCAAGATGTGAGAACTCCTTCCTTCTGCAGAGTTCGGGGATTCGCGCATGTATTCCCTAGTGTAACCATGGCAGATTTTACGACAGTAGTAGAAGACAATACTGTTTCCCAGTTGTAGGGGGACCCTGAGAGCAAAATTTCAAAAGTAACATAATGCTGCTTTAAGAATGAAGCGTATGCCAGAATGCCCACCACAAACCAGCTTATTGGTGGAGAGGAGACAGAGTGACAAAGCCAATTAGTATATAGGGATTATTAGGACGTCATGATGGACAGAGGCCACTGGGGAAATTTGGCCAGGACACCGGGTTTACACCTACTCTTTTTCGAAAGACATCCTGGGATTTTTAATGACCGAGAAAAGTGCAGAGAGTCAGGACCTCGCTTTAACGTCTCATCCAAAGCTCGGAAAAGATAAAATCAGATATTATTTTGTCTTAAATCTGTTTAGGACAGTACTAAATACAAACAAAATGTAAATTTTATGATCTTTATGATAAACTTATGACCACAAACAATTATTACTAGCATAGTGGCTAACAGTAGTAGCTAACACTGGTCCATTTAGACTACGATGTTGTCTGCTTAAACAGTTCACTTGCAAGTCATAGTTCTGAAATAACATACATGAAACTGTGGGAATAGCTAATTATATAATCTCAGGTCAGGAGAATTAGAAGGATTCGCTGTCGCCACAAACCTACTGTGAAAATGTTGCAAAAAAAGTTTAAAAGCATTGAATGTTAATGGTAGAATCCATCATCTTTGAGATAGGCTTGTGTGTGCAAATCAATATATTCTCTTTTGGCTATGGGAAAATTGTAAAGCAGAGCATGAAAGGAGCCTGGCAAGATCAAACATGAATCTTGATGAAGGAAAAAACACTGTCACACAAGAGGTGCAATTTCAGCTTTGCTCATGTTACCATTTATTCTAGCCGGTAACACATACACACACTGCTCCCTAACTCTACGACCATTAAATATTAAACAGTATGAACATGAAACATGGGCTACTTATAAAAAAACATTATAGAATGAAGTTAACACCTTTGAGTCCTGATTAGGAATGACATTTTGCATGCACTGTCTATCTTAAATGGACAGTAATATGTAGCGTTTATGACTACGCATTAATGGTGTTGTACTTCCTGTGTACATTTTGCTAAATGGACCTTTAAGTCAGCAAATAGCATAATTGATGTGCTTTTTATTTGATACATTATTTAGTCTCTAACAGAATACTATTGAAATATAGTGACAAACAAAAAGGCATTTAATACTTTCTGACAGTTTTATGCATTAACTGTCTCCTACTAAAAGTCATTTATCAGTAAAACTGGACATATAAATAGCTAAATTGACTGTCAAGAATTGAAAAAAGAATGCCATCATAAATACATATTTTTCACATTATATTTTTTCTTCATTATTCAGTTTCCTTCAGCACCCAAAATAAAAATCTTGCATTGCTCAGAAAAATAAGAGACAACAAATTAGCCTTGTCAGGACTAGTAATGTAAGCAGCACGTCAAGCCCATCTGTAGAAATAAATTTAAGCCTGATAAATACTGAAGAGAAATAATTACTTCTCAGTTCAAGCTGTCCTTGCAGCATTTTTAATGTATTTGTTAGATCGGCTCATTAGATATGTCTTTTAATATTTATCTTCCAATTACATGTGTGGAGCTTGTTGACTTCAAAGTGATTGCTTATGGTGTATAACCATCAAAGACGTTCAGGAACAAGACAAAACAGATAAATGGCAAACAAATGGCTTTTAATGGGTCTGGCAACACAGATAAAGATCGGACGTGATCCCTTTAGGATTAAAAACACTTAGGCATCGAGTCAATATCTAGTATTTAAAATACTAAACTGATCAATGAAAGATATTATGAGATGGCTTTGCATCTTTGAAGCAGAAAATAAAGAGTGATTGTGTGCTTGAGCATTACTTGAGAACTCAGAGGGTTTCTGTATTGTTTAGCCCCACTACCTCACCAAACTAGAATTACAAAAAGAGGAAAGACAAAAGCAGCAAATCTCCAGTACTTTGAATGAAAAAATTGCATTTTTATTTAAAGGGGGGTTGACTGCGATTTCACTTTTTTGATTTTAAATAGTGTGTAATGTTGCTGATGGTGCAAAGTTACAGCACTGAAAGTTTAGTGTAAGCAGATATATCATCTTTTAAAAATCAGGAAGTATAATTGCCTACAAAAACGACTCGATTGGGACTACAGCTGGGTTTTAGACGTCACTAACCCATACATTTACATCAACCCTCCCTCCGGAATATGCAGGAAAGGGCATGCGCAATTTTTTTTTTCAAATGCCAGCGCTGTGCTAGTATACTAGCTGTGCTAGTATTTTGTGTCTACAACAAACGCGTACAAACATTATGGACCTGAATTTTGTATAAGTACTAATGTTGTAAATGTATTTTTCATGTATATATGCTTTATGACGTTATTTTCGATTCTGATCAAGAACGTAAACATGCCAATGCTGTTTGTGTTTAACTATAGCCAATCAGTTGCTATCGTTGCCAGTCAGATGCTATTGTGTAAAACAAACGTGTATATGGTTAAAAAAAATAGCAAATTATCATTCAGAAACGTTTATTAAGAGCCGTGTGTGGTGAGGTTCTGTTTGACTCGATTCATCGCGGCTTTCTCGGTCTGATTCTGCCTCACTGATACTGCAGTCTCGACATCATTATTTACGTGTATCCACCGTCTATGTTATCCACCTTTGGCATGCCCGTTTCGCCCGTAAAGGTAATGGGAGTTAACCTTTCGGACAACGTGAGCGACAGTTTAGCCAATCACAACACACTGGGCCAAACTAACCAATCTTAGCCCATCACGTGTGTCTGAAGGAGTGTTTTCATAGAATCAGGAAGTGAACCGCTCCGTTCAGGGGACAGAGGAGAGCGCGGCTTACAATAAAGGTGCAGTTTATGAAGAATAAGACTTTTTAAAAAAGAAAAACCATGAATACATGTTATATTGCACCCCATAAACACAATCATGCAAAGAAAAAAAGCAGTCAATCCCCCTCCCCCTTTAAGTGTAACTGTAAAGCATAAAGTAATTGATACTGAAATGTGCCAAAAAAAGTGTTCTTGTCTCGTCCACATGTGGCATCACTGCTGTTCCTGATTGATCTTGGTCAGTCACTTACTTTTTTGGATGCTGTTTAAAAAAAACAGGTTGCATGACATTAGATTTATTGAATATTGGACAGAAAAATATCTAGGTTTTAACAGGAAATTGAAACTAGTATTTGGCAAAATACAGGGTTAATATCCGTACACTACTATTTTAAGTTTTGGCTTGGTAAGGATTTTTGTCAGCATTCTAATTCCTCTTGAATCAGAATAAATTCTCAAATTATGTCGTACTTTAAAATCTTGAATTAATCATATCTGCATACATTCATGCCGGTTCTGTTCTGTTTAGCCTATGGGGGGTTATTGATGCTCTCCCTGCTCTTATCCATGCTAAGCTGCACGGATGCGCAGGGAGTTCTCGCCCAGAACGGAACCATACCGCCAATCCAAACTGTATGCTAATTGCCAATCATATGGAGAGCCCCACAGTCTCTGCCAACTGGTTTAAACAGCACCTGGCCACAGAGACACCAATTTAAGGCTCCTTGCAGAAAGTGGTTCAATATATTACCATATTTAGTCCTTTTTTCAACCTTAATTAACCTACGGTTTTCAGATAGAATGGAGAAGACTGAAGATCTATAACTCTCAGAGGAAAACTGTGTGCCAAGACCTAATGGCATTCACCTCCTCAGAACAAGTCATCAAATCAGAACACAAATCACAAAAGCTCCTATTGTATAAGCTCAGTGGGATTTTGGATATCAATTGGACACAGGTCATGATTTCATTTCCATTCTCTTAAAGCACTTCTAAAGGGATCAGATATGGAACTGCAGGGCTGGCATAGAATTTCTGACAGAAGAAAATACCTTCACAATAATGGGGTGCATGGTGTACTTGTGTACAAATCTGATCAACCTATTCTGCTGCACCTTTGCTCTGTAATAAGCATCCGCTCACACATCTGCAACGCTGCGATATCACGCTTCAAGATTGCGTCTAACAGAGCGAAACATACTTCCCAAGAGACTGCACAGAGCAAAGCCACCGCATAGCTCACAAACTCCTGGCTTTCTCCTCACAAATAATCGTTTCTATGGGAATAATTCTCAGACTCTGACCTGAGCTCATTTGTCTTTATTTCCCGGAACCTTATTTTTCTGTGCACTTTAGAGAGAGGGGAAATGGCCTATGCTCTCAGAGATGGCTCACTGAACTTTATAGGCTGAAATGATCTCGGTGTTGACGCATGCTTTAAAAAAGGCAATTTTTCAGGGAATAATATCAGTTTATATAATGGTGCACCATTAAACGCATTAAGGAACCTTTGGTCAGAAAATCTATACACATAGAAATGCACATGATTACATATAATGCCTTCAATAGGTAACATACACATAATGCACTGGCCATCTGTATATCTATTTGGGACCAGAAAGACTAAAAGTGTTTGTTTAGACTGTATTTTTCATACATTTTTCATTTACATTTTTAAAAAGTATTCTCCTATGTTACTAATAATACTGTAATAGTTTGAGATTTTACCATTTAAATAAACTGCTTTCTATTTAATATACACTCACCGGCCACTTTATTAGGTACACCTGTCCAACTGCTCGTTAACACTTAATTTCTAAGCAGCCAATCACATGGCGGCAACTCAGTGCATTTAGGCATGTAGACATGGTCAAGACAATCTCCTGCAGTTCAAACCGAGCATCAGTATGGGGAAGAAAGGTGATTTGAGTGACTTTGAACGTGGCTTGATTGTTGGTGCCAGAAGGGCTGGTCTGAGTATTTCAGAAACTGCTAATCTACTGGGATTTTCACGCACAACCATCTCTAGGGTTTACAGAGAATGGTCCAAAAAGAAAAAACATCCAGTGAGCGGCAGTTCTGTGGCGGAAATGCCTTGTTGATGCCAGAGGTCAGAGGAGAATGGCCAGACTGGTTCGAGCTGATAGAAGGGCAACAGTGACTCAAATAACCACCCGTTACAACCAAGGTGGGCAGAAGAGCATCTCTGAACGCACAGTACGTCGAACTTTGAGGCAGATGGGCTACAGCAGCAGAAGACCACACCGGGTGCCACTCCTTTCAGCTAAGAACAGGAAACTGAGGCTACAATTTGCACAAGCTCATCGAAATTGGACAATAGAAGATTGGAAAAACGTTGCCTGATCTGATGAGTCTTGATTTCTGCTGCGACATTCGGATGGTAGGGTCAGAATTTGGCGTCTACAACATGAAAGCATGGATCCATCCTGCCTTGTATCAACGGTTCAGGCTGGTGGTGGTGGTGTCATGGTGTGGGGAATATTTTCTTGGCACTCTTTGGGCCCCTTGGTACCAATTGAGCATCGTTGCAACGCCACAGCCTACCTGAGTATTGTTGCTGACAATGTCCATCCCTTTATGACCACAATGTACCCAACTTCTGATGGCTACTTTCAGCAGGAAAATGCGCCATGTCATAAAGCTGGAATCATCTCAGACTGGTTTCTTGAACATGACAATGAGTTCGCTGTACTCAAATGGCCTCCACAGTCACCAGATCTCAATCCAATAGAGCATCTTTGGGATGTGGTGGAACGGGAGATTCACATCATGGATGTGCAGCCGACAAATCTGCGGCAACTGTGTGATGCCATCATGTAAATATGGACCAAACTCCCTGAGGAATGCTTCCAGCACCTTGTTGAATCTATGCCACGAAGAATTGAGGCAGTTCTGAAGGCAAAAGGGGGTCCAACCCGTTACTAGCATGGGGTACCTAATAAAGTGGCTGGTGAGTGTATTTTAATGTGTAATGGATACTGTTTTTATTATTAATTCATATCTATATAATTATATATATTCCGATAAGTATGTGTAAAAATGTGTTGTGAAACACTCACTGCAGCAGCGAGGGCTTGATCGAGGTCTGCAATAATATCTTCCTCATCCTCCAGGCCCACCGACAGACGAATGAGTGTATCACTGATTCCCAGTTCTTTCCTCTCACTCTCAGGCACTGAAGAATGAGTCATAATCGCTCTGGAAAAGAAAAGTGCACTATGGGAAATGGAGATGAAAGAAATGTCCCCTCAAACCGAGTTTCTTTTTCTCCAGTATAAATCATAGAAACATTGGTGCAGGTGCGAATATCAAATAAGATGTAACTAGATAATTCAGTGATGTTATCGCTTGCATTCTAGTTAATTACTTGTCAGCCATATGAATAATTAATCCATCACACAATGAAGTTTCAAAAGCCACCTGGCAATTGACCGTAACTTTGTTTTTATATTGAAGGCTGACTATAATATCCTAAAGAAATGTTCAGTTAGTTATTTTTATATATTTAGTTGAATAATGTTCTACATGACACAAAAGGCTCAGACAACAAGTGTTGTTTCTGCAATTTCCTTTAAATACAACATTACAGTGCTTGCGCCTCCTTGTGGCCATCCAAAAACCAAAAGCCCACTTGAGCAATTTTTTAGGGCTTAAACAGTTATTAAAAACCAAGCATACTTGTTTCATAAAAAAAAGTGAATATGCTCTGGATTTAAATCAAATCTTCCCTCAGAACAGTCAGAACAGAACAGATTTTTGGATAGTGTTCTCAGTACTTACGGGTGCTCTGCTAGACTCTCAATACCACCAAGACTTTCAGCAAGCGCAAACAACTGAAATGAAAAATACAACATAGATAGCTTAAAAATGAAGGATGGAAAAGATTTTCAAACAATATGTAGTTTAAACGTACCTTCAGATTGCTAAGGAAAGTTGAGGCGTGCTCCAGTTTTCCTTTAATGTAGAAAGTGATCATCCCAGGACAGCCTGTGCACTGTCTCTTTGTCAGCTCGTGCTGAGGGTGAGATGGAAGACCTGGAATAAAAACATGACAGAGAGTCAATTAAATCTGGCTGGAATCCCTCAATATCACTTACATTTAAACAATAAAGTTCAAGGTTGGCCACAGGTATAATACCAATGAGGTCCCTACACTACTAAAAGTTTGAGATCAGTAAGATATTTAAGGACACACTAATTAAAAGTGATAGTAAAGACTTTTATATTGTTACAAAAATGTTTTATTCATAGAATCCTGGAAAAACAATTATCACAGTTTCTATAAAAAATTTACTAGCAAAACCGTTTTCAACTGTGATAATGAGAAATGTTTCTTAGGCGCTAAATCAGCATGTATGATTTCTGAGTATCATGTAACACTGAAGCCTTGAGAAAAGCCTGCGAACCCTGCCATCGCAGGAAAAAAATACTTTTTAAAATTTATTACAATTTTAAATCATCATGTTTAATAATATTTTTTTTAAGTTACATTGTTTTTGATTAAACAAAAATAAATGCAGCCTTTGTGATCAAAAGAGACTTCTTTCAAATACATTAACCACTTAACTGTCACCGTCCCACAGGTGGGACGTTTGCCACTATATTTTTAAAACAATAATATCTTAGTAAATACCTTTAGTAATATTGACAAACTATATATCATTTGAAAGCTTAGAATCTCTAGTTTCCATATTTGGTGATTGATTTTCAAAATATATTACAGAGGAACCATAATTTATCAGTATGCAACAAGAATATTTTCATACTCATAAAGCGATTTCAGACCTTTATTTTAAAATAGCAGTGAACATGAAAAATGGTAGATACCTCAGTTTGTTTTCATGCCAAAAGTTCAAAAGATAGCATCAATTCAATTGTTTTGGAAAAAAAGGTCTGAAAAGTTTGAAATATCAAGAAAAAATAATAAATAAAACACGAATAGAAATCCAGGCGCCCTTATATGGGCAGTAATGGAGTACTGATTGTGCCCTAGTGAAAAAGTTTGGCACTGCACTCAAACAAAATCTTACTGAAAGCTCATTTTTTGAGATATGAACCTAAAATTTGAAACACAACTTGTTCAGATTTTTGGCTTTGATTTTTCTGCAGTTTTAGAGTAGCCCAGGTTTTGAAAATATATATTTTATGTAAAATATAAATAATTAATATTTTTACATTGTACATTTCCATAAACTCAAACTTCTATAACTTTTTTTCTGTTTAACTTTCTTAATTTATTTCACTTCTACATAAATCTGCCAAATGTCTTCTTCTATATTCCAAAGCATTCTTGAATTACAACCATTTAAAGTTCGAAATGTGCATTTTCATGTCTATTCAAAAAGGGGGTGACAGTTAAGGGGTTAAGATATCAACCCTAAAATTTGTGGGTAGTGTAAATAAATTCACACTATCACACTCATGCAGTGTTATTATCGACTCAACCAAACATTTACCATTGCTTTCATTTGAAATCTTATTTTCAGGCAATCACCAACATGTGTCATTTTCACCCAACACACACGTTGTATGTAATGAGGAAAATAACACAGACACCTGGGAAGATGACTCTTTCCACTCTCGGGTTCGGCCTCTAGAAACTGTGCCGCTGCCAGTCCGTTCTTAAAGTGCTGCTTCATTCTCAGGTGCAGTGTCTTCAGACCCCGATTGCACATATAACAGTCAAATGGAGAGGGAACGGCCCCAAGCTCTGAATTGAAGATAGGAGAACAGAGATGAAAATAAACTTCTACTTCTGTTATGCAAATGACTCAAGCTCATTTTCAGTGTTACAGTCAGGGACTAATATGCAAGGTGATATATTGCTATAAGTGCCTTACATAAAGCACAACATTAATCATCACACTAAAACAGTTGGGAGGTGTGAGGTGAAGTTCATAAAATTACAGTTTGCTCAAATTATACATTCGGAAATAAGACAAGGAAGATTTTCCTGACACTTTCTCTGAGGGAAATCAAGAGGGAGTGCCAAGGACATTTGAATAAATTACATTTTACACAACTGCTTAGCAATGAGACTACAGGTAATAACAAAAGATACTAAATCAGGTTATTACCTTCACCAGAAGACAAGTAACTTTCCTTTCAAGTAGGGCTGCGCGATATATCGGCCACATTATCGGTATCGGCCGATATATGATCATTTTTAATGTTATCGTTATCGGCCCAACAAGAACATTTAGCCGATATCTAAAAGCCGATAAATAATGTATTATTTCCTTCAGCTGAGGCACTTTAGATGTGCACTGTTCAACATGATGCTTTTAAATTGCTTGAAATACGATTGAAATCACTTTAAAAAAAGGAAAATCCTGTTAAAGTGCAAAATGTGCAGCATAAGTCTGTCTTATCGGCTACACAACATTAAAATAAGAACATCCTAATTGTGTTTGTATCTTGGCTTTTAATTAGGAAAATCAAAAATTGTCTGAAAATTTGGATTTAGATTTACTGGCCAAAATATTCGGCTTTCAAATATAAAGAATTATCGGTTATCGGTATCTGTATGGCCAAAATTGTCATATCGGTGCATCCCTACTTTCAAGTGAATGAAAGGCATTTGTTTTGTCCCTTACACAAAGACCCCCAATAGGGCAGATAAAAGAACTTAATTCTTTGCAGAATTCCTTGTTCCCAAAATTAAATTTGAAGATTAAACTCGGATGTCTTTCTCTAGCATATTAAAACACAATATCTTCTCTATATTGATGTAACGTTACATTATAACACTGAACTGAACCTTTAAAGGGATAGTTCACCCAAAATTAACATTCTGTCAGTAATTACCCATTAAGACTTGTTCATTTTCGGAAAACAAATGAAGATATTTTTTATTAAATCTGAGCGCTGTCTCACACACATGATCAGCGTTGGCCAATAGTGAGCCTACATGTGACGCACAACCTAGAAGCGCTGCACAGTTACACTACGTGAACTATCTCAAGGCCCACAGAGAAGGAAATGAATAGTTGAATAAAGTCTTTATTTTTATTTGTTTTTTTGCGCACAAAAAGTATTCTCGTCGCTTAATAAGATTGAGCCACTCTAGTCACTCTGACTATTTTAACAATGTCTTTAATAACTTTTCTAGGCCGGCAAGTTTCAATCCCTTTGAAGCCTATGGAGGAGTGATCCAGCTCTCAGATTTAATTCAAAAATATTGTTCCGAACTCCGACGAATTCTTACGGGGGTGGAACAACATGAGGGTGAGTATTTACTGACAGAATTTTCATTTTGAGAGGAACTATCCCTTTAACAGTCTTTGGTTCCTTGGTTCTTTATTTGTATGACTCTGTATGATTCCTTTCATTCAAAGGGTAATAAACTTCTCTTATTAGCTAATATGCTATAAACTGCTTGTGAAATACACTAATACACAACAGCCATTTTGATCCTGAGTCAAAAGGTCATGTCAAAAAGAGAAGAGCTGTTTGTTCAAAATAAGGATGTTATCAGACTTTAAAAGTTACAGTTTAAGTTGAGGCTCACCACTCTGAAAAAACCTCAGGCGTTCATAGATGTCCGCACGGTTAAGAGAAATCAACCCCAGGACAACATCAGAATGTCCTGGAATTATATAGATCATTTTAACTTTGATCAAACAAATTTACAATTGTATAAAGGTTTATATTATTTCTATTTGGTTTTTACCATTCATGTACTTCGTTGCTGAGTACATGCAGATGTCTGCTCCAAGTGCAAGAGGCGCTGTTCCAGTAATAAGAAAAATTGTGAAATAATTAAATAAACACCTAGTTTCTGTCTAATGGAAATCCTTGCACTGGATTTCTTTTTAAAGGGGTCATATAATGCCATTTTGTACAAGTTAATATGAATGTTTAGGGTCTAAATGAAAACTTTGTAATATACTTTTATTAAAAATTCGAATTCGAATTTTAAGAAAACACTCATTTTACTTGGTTAAAACCAGCTCTGTTTTCAGCATGCTGTTTCAGTTCATATGCCTTTAAATGATAATGAGCTTCGCTCACTCCGCTCACCTTGTGACATCACACGAATGGCTCGATTTGAAATAGGGAAAACATTTAAAGAGTAAGTAAACCCTAAACCAAGTTTTTTTAGTTATTAATCTGTAAGAATGGATCTTTATTAATACCAGTCATTGATTCAAGCAACTTTTTTGACATTTGTGTATAAAGTGTACACAATATATGGTGTAAAAACGTCTTAGTGCTGCCCTCTTCAGGTTGAACGGTGGCTACTGCAGTTGAATTTTCCTGTTGGATGTTCCGCACTTCGTGACGTACGTAGGTTTCAGCTCACCACGCTCTTGATATGAACGGCAGTATAAAAACCAGCTTGTTTCGTCAAAACCACTGTAGCGATTCAGGAGTTGGAATTGCGAGTATTGAAAACGATCAGGATAGAGTGTTTTAGCATCTATTTCATCCCCTCTTTCTCCACAGGGGTCTGCCCACTTTTTTAGCATTTTTCAAATATAGCCAGTGGGGGGAGTCTGGCTCTGACCAGGGGTTTAGTTACTCTTTAAGGAGATTAAAACAAAAACACTGGATGGATTTCTATCATTATATGATGGTTGTGTACAGGCACTGCCAACACATTTCAGTTCAGTCAACTTCTAAAAGTGCATGTACCATTATATGATCCCTTTAAACAAGTATTATATGCTATCACATGCTTAATAAAATGTAATTTTAACAGCTAACTCTTTTAAAATTGTCCTTCATATCCCTAGTCATCTACTCAAGTGATTTGAAGACCAACAAAATAAACGTGTATACCTGGAAGTAAGCTGACATGAAAGTGTTGTCCACAACAACAAGTGTGTCCTTGTTGTGCTCATGGACAATATCTGAACAGCCATGAATGTCCACGACCTTCATAGTAGGGTTTGTAGGTGTTTCAATCCATAGCATCTGTAGAAACGGGAATATTTCTTATTACCCAATTTTATTTCAGGTAGTAATTACCAGAGCAAATTAAAGTTCGCCCCAAAAATTTAATTTTTTTTCTCATGTTGTTCCATTCACACCCGTAAAACCTTTGTTCAACCACTGGAGTCACATGGATTACTTGAATGATGTCTCAGTGATGGTGTAAAATTGCGTGGCTCCCAATGGAGGGACTGAAAGCTTTTGGATTTCATCAAAAATATTTGTATATGTGTTCCGAAGATGAACAAAGGTCTTCTGGGTGTGGAATGATATGAGTGGAATGATATTAATCCTGTATGCCTAAATTAACCCTGTATATTGTATGCTGTCAGGTCCTGTGAGCAAATATTTCTCCATCCACCCTCCTCAGTAATTTTGGCAGGGCTATTTACTGCCAAAAAACAAAATGAATATCTCAAAAACTGATTGCATTCTTTTAAAAAACCTTGTTGTCTCTGCCAAGTGTACCTTTGTATTCAGTTTTAACGCTGCTTTTAGCTTGTCTAGCTTCGTGAGGTCAACAAAAGTGACGTCAATGCCATATTCCGCAGCTATTTTTCGGAAATATTGGTTAGTTCCTGGGGGTAAAAAACATGACGGTCTCAGTGTCTCTCTCAGCTATTTATCAGTATTTTACTCTCTTTTCTATCAATTATAATAGTTTAAATTGTTCTATGCATTAGGAGCAGTATCACCTCCATAAACATCATTCATGCATATAATTCCATCTCCGGGCTTAAAAAGATGTGTAATGGTAAAAGTCGAATCAGATTCAGAGGCAATGAGTCGAGACCTGTAATGAAAGTCAGAGCTTTAGGTTTTTGGCAATGTCATTTGTAGATAATATTAAATGATTTTGTGTTGGTGATGCACTCACAGTATTGTGCACAATCCAAAGCAGCAACTGCTTTCTCAAGACAGTTTCTTGTGGGATTTCTACACCTGCTGTACTCGAAACCCTGGCAGATAAAATATTAGAGGAAAAAAGTGTTGAATTCAAACACCATAGAAAATTTATTTGAATTGTACAAATAAAGTGTCTGTGAGTGAGCAATAAAGACATTTTACACAAAAACTGGCAAAGGTACAGTTGGTACTGTTAGTTTGCAGTGTCACTCACAAACAAACCTGGCTGTTCCCATGACTCTCTTTGAAATATTCTCACTTTTGAATATTCAATAAGTTTGCAGCAGATTTCCCGATGTAATTGTAACCCTGTACAATTTAACAAATTAATTATAAAAGGGAATTAATTAATTTGAGATATTAAAATAATAAACTAACCAGTATTAGTGTAAAAGTGTAAGAAAAATTATAAATCAAGAAGAAATGCATGTTAGTGTGATGATTGACATTTGAGTGATTTGTCCAATTAAGTGAGATTATGTTGAGGTCCCGCCCTACCACGTTTAGTTGCTGTATGGGGGAATCCATTTTCTTTTCTCTGCGTGACTGAGATTAGCACATAACTTTGTATAAGAGTTAAAATCGTCAGAGAGGACTGAATAAGAGACATTTATATGATACATTTGCTTTGGATTTGGTGAGTACACATTTTAAAATGTGTAAACTTTCATGAATATGGTCGTGTACTGGTGTTAATTTGAGAGAGAGTGAATGTATTTCTGTGTCGGTATGAAATGCTGATAAGCTCTGATGTTAATGAGTATATGTAATGGTTAATGTGTTTATGAGTTCGTAATGTTCATATTTCATTGTTGATCATATTGAACTAGTGATTTTGTTAAGTTGGATAATGTTATCTAAGCTGTCGAATTACGATGGAAATGTTGCTGTTAAATGCTGAACAGGATAACAAGTGTTACTGTTTTTGTGTGTTAGACTAAAAGCCGTGAATATAATGTGTGTTTTGAACTAAATGCTGCCTGTTGCACATGCAGGTCAGGTCTTTATTCTACGCTGGAACTGCGTTCATTTCAGCATTATGATCTAAGATGGCGAGCCTTCCCAGCGAGATGAAGTCGATTGATATGAGATTGAGTTAATTCAACACCTGTGGAATTCGGTAGGAATGTTATTTTCTTTTTTTTTTTCTAAACGGGACTAAGCTTTATTTTGGAAAGACTGCTCAGAGTATTTTGTTTTCCTGTGCAAAACGATCTCTGGAACTGTTGAATCACTTTTCCGCGATTCAAATGACCTTTAGACTTTCCGAACTGAATCAACGGATCGAATCTTTTGAATGAAATTCGAGATCGATTTGAAGTGAACTTTTCCAACCCAGCTTTTTGAACTGAACATGTCAAACGAATCTTTTGAACTGATTAATTTGAATTATTTCCTTCTGAACTGTCGTTTTTGCATTTTGTTCATTTTTTATTTGTTTTTGAATGTGATTTCGTGAACTGTCCAATTTTACAATCGTGAACATTTATAAATGTTTATGAGGTATAACCTAGAGGGTGCATCATACTGACTGAAAATAGATAAGTGAAATTGTTCACTTACTGTGAATTGAAGTGAATCACTAACTGTGGTTTTACATTGAACAAAAATAACTATTAATTTGTTTTGTTTTTTCTTTCTTTTGAATATCAACAGTCATTCATTTAAATATAAAGATTTATTTTATTAGTTAAACAGTGTTGTCTTTATTACACCTCCATAGTCGAACCCTACTGGCCTATAGTTAATACTAGTAACAAGTGCAATATTATTTGACACGTGTGCTAAATTATCTGTATCTACCATTCTGAAAAGGTATCCTAAATATTATTATCTTTTGATTTGTTTCTAGAGGGGTTTGGGGCAGGGAGGCCAGTTCGAAATCAGCTAAGACCATCTTCAACCAGCTATTTAAAGTTTTTTTGGTCCCACTTTATATTAAGTGGCTTTAAGTACTATGTACTTACATTGAAATTAATAATTTGATACAATGGACTTATTGTGTACATACATGTTTTTACATTGTACTTATATTTTAAAAATACCAGCATGTAATTACAGCTGTAATTAATTTATGTAATTACATTTGTAATTACACAGTTGACCCTTCCCTTACACCTTAACCTACCCCTAAACCTACCCATACCACCACACCTGACCCTAACCTTATCCGTATCATACCCCAATAGCAGCAAATGTGTTTTACAATACAACAGGACCACAATAATATGTTGTACTTATTTTTCGATGTAAGTACATAGTACTTAAAGCCACTTAATATAAAGTGGGACCGTTTTTTTTTTTTTTTTTTCAGAGGAGCAATTGAGCATAACAATGAAGTATTTGACCAACCTTGTGTTGTTTAATGTCTAGTTAATTTAACTATCCAGTTTTTAGACAAATAGGTCTGGCTTAAGGTTATGATCTTCCAATAAAGTAAAGAAAACAAGTTCTATATCTTTTGTTTACCCTGCTGAAAACTAAAACTGGTAACACTTTAGAATATGGTTCCTTTGTTAATGAATATCTACACAAGAACCAATGAGTAACACAATATTAACAATCTAGAACTATTATTAACAAACAAGGAAATCTGATTAACAAATAGCGCACAGATGAAAGTGGTACTTCACTATTAACTATTCAATAACTACTATGCTTCCCAAAAAACTACTGAAAAAGATTCATAGTTCATGCAAAACTTAAATCAACAATGCAGTTGTACAATTTATTGGCTTTTCATTCGTAACTAAGAATCATGGTAAACTAGTATACTATACTACATAATGACTCAAGTGTTGCATACTTCAATGGGAATTTCTATAATTATTTCGAATCCGTATAAAGTAAAGATCATGGGAATGAAGTAACGACAAAAGTGTTAACTGTTACTACAGTACAGCTAATTCTAAAAGTATAAAAGTTAACCAAAAATCTCAAACGGTTGAAATTGTGTTTGGTTGCACAAATCATGACTAGAATAGATCATGTAACACTTTCCCATGATTAAAAAAAAACAAAAAAACTTTTTTTTCACAGTAAAAGTCCTGCCATTTCACATCACATCCATTTGAAAACAGCTCTTCATCTAAAAACTCAAAAATCTGACTAATACGAAAACTAGGCTCATATATTCTCAGTGTCCTTACAACTTACCGCATGTTTCCCCGGAGCGTGTTGTTTAAAGGTGGTAGACAGTGAAATGGGAGGCACTACGGCCATAGAGTTCCACTGCTCCGGCTCTGAACCAACGTGGATAGCATCTGAGGCGAACGATTTAAAGAACGGTTGGAAGCCGGCTGAGGCTGAGCTGCTGTCGTTGTGTGAAGCCATGGACACTCCGGACATGGCAGACAATGAGACAGGGTTCTGAGATCATTGAAGAGTCTACAACTCTCTCTTGGTGTAAATGATTATATAAAAAAAAAATAACAGTGATATCACACTGTGTGTGGTAAGGGCAAGCAGTGGATTGGAGATTTAAAAGGGGCGTGCTGGATCACGTTATTCACTGAGGTTATGCAATAAGTTGTTTTGTTTTTTTAATTTGTACAATAGCCTACTGTGTTTCAACAGAGCTTTTATTAACAGAATATAGAAGAGGTAAAGATTGTGACTTTAACGTGGGTTATTAATATTTAGCTTAACAATGCTATAGCCTACAAATAACACAAATTCAAATGCAAACTGTCCTGCTAGTAAAAAAGGGAAAAGAAAAAAGGCATAGATTTTGAGCTGAACTGTAGCTTTTGTTGTTGTTATTGTTGTTTACAAGATCTCCAAGTGTCTGAAGTGGATGTTAGTCAACCTAAATACATCAGGAAATAAAACAGCCTATAGGCCTACATGCTTCTGTTTTGCATAAGGATTTAAAGACATACGTTTTATTTCCAAGCATATATACTGTCACTTCGAGCAAGATGATGCATGAAAACCTTGGATTTTAATACGACGTAGTTAGGGCAATATAATAGAGGCTGTATTAGTTTACTCCCCTGTATCTGTATCTGTATTACTCCCCAATAGTTGGGGAGTAGTTAATTACAAGTAGCGTAGCTAATAACTTAACTACATTTTTCAGTAGCTTGGCAGTAGCTCAGTTGCTTTTTAAACAGTGTAGCTTTTCCAGTAGCTAACTACTTTTTGCAGCAACTAGCGGTGTAGCGCGAGCAAAAGCTACATTGCTACATTGTCAAGCCTGCGCGAATCAGCACGATGCAAGGATATTCTTCTTGTTAGATTACAAACTCATTTTTTGCCATTACCGCCACCTGTTGTTTAATCAGGCATCTTGCGGCTAACGGTTCACTGACTTACAGAAGTGGGTTGACACACTCATATTATGATCATATAGCACGACGTGACGGCAGATTTGGAGGATGGAGAAACAACTAATGTTAATTACCCATGGCCTTATTTGTTCAATCAGTATTTTTGAGAAAATGTTCTACATGCAATTTACGTTGGATGTCTATTTCGTTCTTGCAATTTTGTAGGCTATTTGTTGCACTTTTGACAAACAGTCAGAGATATTTTAGTGTTGTGTGTAATAAAACAATACTCTTTGAAATCGTAATTGCATTGCCTTGTTTTAAACACTAAATATTTTACTTAAAACATTCCTCAGACACTTATTCAGTTATTTATAATATACATTGTTCAAAAAGCAAAAGTAGTTTTAATGTAGCTAGCTACTTTTTGATTGTAACTTGTAGTGTAGCTAACTACTTTTATTAACGGGTAGCTTGACTGTAGTTAAACTACTTTAACTTGTGAGTAGCTTGTAGCTTGTCAAGCTACAGTTTCAGAGTAGCTTCCCCAACACTGTAGAGGCGTGACTTATATTATATTCAAACACATTTCTACGAACAATCCTAGACTGACTGGAGCTTGAATTCTCAATTCATGAACTGACATCCTCTAATAATGTTAAGCTAATCAGTGGTGTTGGTTTGCAATTACATCACAGCAGGAGAGGATGATATCCTATTAGGGCTTTCACAGAGAGGCTTCTCTCACCCAGATAGAGGTCAAAGTTAATTACAAATTGTGATGGCCTCTGAACTCTGCTTTGGACTTTATATAGTTTAGCATGATTTGGCAGACATGCAACAACAAACATTAACCAATCAAATCATACCTTTTGTCCTACATAACCATAATTATGATCTTTCTTTGGTCATATAAACTTTTTGAGAATGTCTAATCTCTAAAGCCAACTGCCAAATGGATGGCTCAAAGTTTAAGAGTAATTTTTCACTTGATCTGAATGACCTTAAATGGCCAGAGCTGCAAATGAACTGGCACACCTTCACAAAGACACTCTGAGGAACCAAATGTGCCATCATCAAATGTGTAATTAAACATTTAACATTTCTAACGTGATGCATACTGGCCAAAGTCACTTTTCATTATTTTTTTACCAGCGCCTATCCGAATGGGAAGAGATAGATATTGATATTAATTATTAGATATTAATTCTCAGAGAATGAAATGGCTATTCATTATCACAACATTTAGTCTATCCTGTAGCATGACTCATAGAGTAAAGCCTTAATTTAATCAAATAGCTCAAAGGTGAGTTACCTTTTTTAAGCTCATGTTTTTGGGCTATGTGATGGTAAGAACACTAGTTATGCATGTAACTGTGGTTCTGTGAATTCTGGATGACCGCCAGAGGCAGTGTAACCACTATGGATGACATATACCAACATAGTCATGAGGAATGCCACCCACCTGATAAAATTAAGGCTGCTCCCGAAGAACGGCAGAACTAACGACATGCCAAGCAGCAACTTTGATCTTATAAAACCGGGCAAATGTGCAGCCCATAAAGACTGAAATGGCCCTATAGTAGAATGGCAAGTTAGTCCCTCGGTCAGTGGTCTCCCTACTGCCTTGTAAGCCAGCGTAATGGTCTCAACAATCCAGATCGACAACCTCTGTTTCAACACAGGAGCACCCTTCTTCACACCACCATGGCAGACAAAACTGGTCTGACCGTCTAAATTGAACAGTAGAGTTCACATAACACCTCAAGGCTCGAACAGGACACAAAAGTTGGGCACTTGAATCAGACCCTGAAGAAGTCTGAAAAGAAGCCAGTTCAATGTGCTGATTTATGAACTGAGGAAGAAGAACCTTCAGAAGAAAGAAGGATTAGGTCAGAGAACAACCCGAAAGTCATCCGGTAACCAACGCAAACACAGTTCATCAACAGACAGCGCGTTCAACTCACTGACTCATTTTGCAGTAGCAATAGCTAACAAAAAAGAAGTCTTCAAGGACAACCATTTAATGCGAATGCCTTGTAAGGGCTCAAACTGGGGTGAGCACAGGAAAGTAAGCACAAGTGACAAATCCCACACAGGAAAATGAGGATTCCGAGCAGGGTCAAATGATGCGTGCCCTTCAGAAAACTGCATACAAGACGGTGAGAGCCAAGAGAAGAGCCACCAACTGGAACATGATATGCAGAAATTGCAGCAACGTACACTTTCAACGTGTAAGCTGCTTTTCCTTCCTCCAGCAACCGTTGAAGAAAACTTAAGATAACTGGAATGTCGCATGTTGCAGGATCGAGCCCCGTTCCTCACACCATGCAGAAAAAAGCTTCCAATGGGAAGCATCAATCTGTCTTGTGGAAGTAGCCCTAGCATTAGAGAGGGTGTGAACAACAGCAGGGTCACAATGCTCCAAGGAAGGATTTAACCCAATGGCCAAACACAAAGCTGCAGACGAGCTGGGTCCAGGTGCCAGACACTGACCTCCAGCTGGGAGGGATTCCATGGATTGCCTGTCAGAAGTCTTAGAAACAAAGGAACCGGCATGAAGTAGTTTAGAGCCAAGAACACTGCCCTCAGCTCTTGCAGGCTGATTCTGTGGCCCTGGTGGTCCAGCGCCCGCAAATACCCCTCAAATTCCACGTTGCCCCCCATCCTGTGAGGGAGGCATCTGTTGTGACCAACTCCCGACCAGAGGGGACAACACCCAGCACACGCACTCCTGCGTTCAGAAACTCTTAACTGTCTCCACCGCCACAATGCACATATGCAACGGTGAGAAATTATAACCAGTCGATGGCGATGTCTGGTGGGGTCTAGCCGCAAAATGTTGTTTCATATCTTGAGTGGTCTGAGGTGGAGTAAACCCAGGGAGATCACCACTGTAGCCGCTGTTAACATCTCTATCAGTCGTAGGACCACTTCGTACTGCAAAGACACACCTGGGCGAAAGCGAGCCAAAAGTTGCCGAATGTTGTCACCCGTTCCTGAGAAAGGGAGGCAGACATTAGGCAGGAATTCAGGGTCATTCCAGTGAAGGTAGTAGTCTGTGATGGAATCAGATGGCTCTTTTTGTTGTTCACAGAAACCCCCAGCTTCTGCACATGTCTCAAAAGCAGTCTGGAGTCTTGTACCGAGAGCTGCTCTGTGGCATCTCTGACAACCGTAGGAACAATTCTTGAAAATCTGGGAGGCCGGCATCGAAACTGTAGAGTATAACCCCTGCTCAGAGTTGCCAACACCCAGGGATCTGCTGTGTTGGATCTCCAGTACTCCAGCTGATCTTTGAAGAAACAATCGACCGCCGGCCTGACTGTCTCAGGCTTTATGTGTGCGATTTTTAGTGGCCACGGGGACGCTGAGGGGGGCCTCCCGGAAACTGTCGATGAGGTGATCGAAAACTCTCGCATCTTCAGGAACACAAGGTCTTCGAGGGGCCTGTGATAGAGGTGTAGCGTGCCAGCAGAAACATTCTAAAGGTAGGGTTGCGTTGCAACTGTGTCAGTTGACGAGTGGCTTCAGACAGTTTCACCCTCTTTTCCAACAGTTCCGGAACATTTGGACCAAAAAGATGCCCAGGAACGAATGGGAGGTCAAATTTCAGTTTCCGTTTTTAAACAGGTACATTGCTGTACCTACACAAAATTGTAAAGAAGAGCATGAAAGGAGCCTGGCAAGATCAAACGTGAATTTCGATAAAGGAAAAAACATTGTCACACAAGAGGTGCAACTTCAGCTTTGCTCATGTTACCATTTATTCTATAACTAGCCTGTAACACATACACACACTGCTCCCTAACTCTATGAGCATTAAATATTAAACAGTATGAATGTTAAACAGTGGGCTACTTATTAAAAAAACATTCTAGAATGAAGTTTAAGCCTCTGAGTCCTGACCCTTTAAGAGATTAGGGATGACCATTTGCATGCGCTGTCTTAAATGGACAGTAATATGTAGAGTTCATGACTCGGACATGCACCAACTGTTTGGTACTTTTAATTGCGTTGTACAGGTTACAATGACAATAAAGGGATTACGATTACGTAATTAATGGTGTTGTACTTCCTGTATATTTTGCTAAATGGACCTTTGAGTCAGCAAATAAAATAGAGTTTTTTATTTGATACAGAACAGTGTATATGCCTTGTGGTGAGATGGTGGAAAACAGGCATTGGAAAATTTAGTGACAAACAAAAAGGCATTTAATATGCTTTCTTTCAATTTCATGCCTTAACTGGCTCCCAGTAGTCACTTAACATTAAAACAATTGTAAGAAATTATAGTCTGCCTCTACCCAGATTCCACTCCAAAATATATTTTAGAATTCCAGAATGGCTTAATTATCATAGATCATTTTAGATCAGAGGCCAAGGTGCTTTGTGTACCTTGCCACTGCTATGCTGTAATACACATTTTTGAGATCTTCGATGTCCACATTTCTTACACAGTGCACATAAAAAGCAAAATTGAAAGTCGTGAATCCCGATTTAAATATTTAGCATATTTTTCTTCATTATTCAGTTTCTTTCGCATACCCTAAACATCTTACACTGCAAATTAGGGGACAGAATAAATAAATTGGTAACACTTTACAATAAGGTTCATTAGTTAACATTAGTTAATGTATTTACTAACATGTATTTACTATACAGCTGTTCATTGTTTGTTCATGTTAGTTCACAGTGCATTAACTAATGTTAACAATATTTACATCAAGTATTAGTAAATGTTGAAAATAACATTAACAAAGATTAACAAATGCTGTATATGTGCTATTCATTATTAGTTCATATTACCTAATGTAGTTAACTAACGAACCTTATTGTAAAGTGTTACCAATAAATTTAAGCCTGATAAATACTCCAGAGAAATAATTACTTCTCAGTTCAAGCTGTCCTTTCAGCATTATTAATGTATGTGTTAGATCAGCTCATTAGATATGGCTTTTAATATTTATCTTCCAATTACATGTGTGGAGCTTGAGGACTTCAAGGTGATTCCTTATGGTGTATAACCATCAAACCATTGACGTTCAAGAACAAGACAAAAGGCAAACAAATGGCTTTTAATGGGTCTGGCAGCACAGACAAAGATCGGATGTGATCCCTTTTGATTTGAAAATTGCTTAAAGGCATTTAGAAAAGATAAAGAATTTAATATACAAAACTGATCAATGAAGGTTGATTTGAAACATTATGAGGTGGCTTTGCATCTTTGATGCAGAAAATAAAGTGATTGTGGAACTCTGAAGGCTTCTTTTCTTCTCGATCAACTTGAATCACTCATTTGAACATTCGATATAAAAAGAAGATACAAATCTTCATGTGCATCATACATCAGACTTCCCTTGCAGTCCTAGCGTTTTCCTGTATTAAAACTAACAATGGAGGCTGTATCGTTTCAGTACCAATCCCCAAACTATAAATTACAAAAAGTAGAAACACAAAAGCAGCAAATCTCCTGTACTTTGAATGAAAAGATGAGTTTCTTGCGGTTATTTGTTCCCTGACAAATACAGTTAAATTTCAGTCATATGCTAAGTAATTGAATGTGCCAAAAAAAAATGTCCTTGTCTTGTCCACATGTGGCATCACTGCTGTTCCTGATTGATCTTGGTCAGTCTCTTACTTTTTTGGATGCTGTTTAAAAAAAAAAAAAAAGGTTGCAAGACATTAGATTAATTCATGAAATATGACACTTTAATAAGCAAGTGAGTGTGAGTATATACATATACACACATATGATGTTGTGTTGTGAAACACACAAATACATATACACACATATGATGTCGGTGTTGTGAAACACACAAAAAAATCATTCAGGGAATAAAATCAATTTACATGAGGATGCACCATTAAACACATTAAAGCACCTTTGGAGGAAGTGAGCAAAAATTGCACAAATAATGATAGTCATTTAATACAGGATAGCTTTTCCCTTTATTTTCTCTAATCTTTGTCTCAGAGATCCCTGAGATATTTAGAAAACTTCTATTATTAATTGCTTTCAGGATGTAACCAAAAGGTGTTTATGAAACAAATTGTCTACCTTCTAATATATATTGAGATATATATAAATAGATGTTTTACAGATAAGTATGTGTACAAATGTGTTGTGAAACACTCACTGCAGCAGCGAGGGCTTGATCGAGGTCTGCAATAATATCTTCCTCATCCTCCAGGCCGACCGACAGACGTATGAGTGTATCACTGATTCCCAGCTTTTTCCTCTCATTCTCAGGAACTGAAGCATGAGTCATAATCGCTCTGTAAAAGAAAAGTGGACCTTGGGAAATGAACAGAGCCGTCGCAATGGGGTAGACAAGGTAGCAATGGGGTAGTTACCACAGCACGACTGCGGCAAAAATGCCAAGTTGATCGTTTCGCCACAGCTTTTTTGTAACAGCGCACGCGGCGTCGGCTGCATCCGAGGATGAACGACTAAAACCGAGTATGTCCAAGCTGGCTCCTACCGTCTCAATTCTGTCGTCATTATGTTAAGCCCGCCCGCCGACTCTATACACGATGTGATTGGCCCTACCAGAGTTTGGTTTTTCCACTTCGAAAGTCAACTGAGAGTTGCTAGACCACACTTTGCGGCAAAATAATTTTTGCTGCCGTTAGGGTGCGTCTGAGATTTCTAGGCTAGTGTTTAAGTCGAAGCTAAACTCTGCAGGACAGCAGCTCTCCAGGAGCAGGATTGGACACCCTTGCTTTAGTACATCTAAATTCTTGCGCCCCCTTGTGGTCATAAAAAAGCCCTCTTAAACGTTTTTTATGGCTTACACATACATCCACACTTACCATGCTTGGTGCAAATTTGGCATATGCGTTTCACAAACCAAAAGCTTGTGAATATACTTGCTACCATGCTCTGAATTTAAATCAAATCTTCCCTCAGAACAGTCAATGGATTTGGATAGTGTTCCCAGTACTTACGGGTGCTCTGCTAGACTCTCATAACCACCAAGACTTTCAGCAAGCGCAAACAACTGAAATGAAAAATACAACATAGTTTCTTTAAAAAATGAAGGATGGAAAAGATTTTCAAACAATATGTAGTTTAAACGTACCTTCAGATTGCTAAGGAAAGTTGAGGCGTGCTCCAGTTTTCCTTTAATGTAGAAAGTGATCATCCCAGGACAGCCTGTGCACTGTCTCTTTGTCAGCTCGTGCTGAGGGTGAGATGGAAGACCTGGAGTAAAAAACATGACCGAGAGTCAATTAAATCTGGCTGGAATCCCTCAATATCAGTTAAATTTAAACAATAAAGTTCAAGGTTGGCCACAGGTATAATACCAATGAGATCCCTACACTACTATTCAAAAGTTTGAGATCAGTAAGATATTTAAGGACACATTAAACTTATTAAAAGTGATCGTAATGACTTTTACATTGTTACAAAAAAATACAAAAATGTTTTATTCGTAGAATCCTGGAAAAAAAAAAACTCACAGTTTCCATAAAATATTTAGTAGCAAAACCGTTTTCAACTGTGATAAGAAATGTTTCTTAGGCACTAATTTAGCATATTAGAATGATTTCTGAAGTATCAAGTAACACTGAATTAATTACTTTTTAAAGTATATTAATTTTAAATCATCATGTTTATTCATATTTTAAAAAGTTAGCCTACATTATTTTTTATTTAAAAAAAGCAGCCTTTGTGATCAAGAGACTTAGAAATACATTCAAACATCAACTCTAAATGCTGTGGATAGTGTAAATAAATTCACACTATCACACTCATGCAGTATTATTATCGACTCAACCAAACATTTACTATTGCATTCATTTGAAATCTTATTTTCAGGCAATCACCAACATGTGTCATTTTCACCCAACACACACTTGTATGTAATGAGGATAATAACACAGACACCTGGGAAGATGACTCTTTCCACTCTCGGGTCGGCCTCTAGAAACCGTGCCGCTGCCAGTCCGTTCTTAAAGTGCTGCTTCATTCTCAGGTGCAGTGTCTTCAGACCCCGGTTGCACATATAACAATCAAATGGAGAGGGAACGGCCCCAAGTGCTAAATTAAAGATAGAGGGAGAGAGAGATGGCAACAACTCTTCTTTTGTGCTATGGTCATTTTCAGAGTTACAGCAATACATTTTACACAACTGCTTAGCAATGAGACTACAGGTAATACCAGCAAATATTAAAACAGGATATTACCTTCACCTGAAGACAAGTAACTTTCTTTTCAAGTGAATGAAAGGCATATTTCTTGTCCCTTACAAGACCCCCAAAAGGGCAGATAAAAGAACTCCATTCTTGCAGAATTCCTTGTTCGCAGAGAAATATTTGAAGATTACACTCTGTCTCTCTCTAGCATATTAATACACAACATCTCCTGTATGTTTTTGTACAATACAACACTAAACTGAACCTTTAACACTCTTTGGTGATGAGCGCAGTCATCTATGATTCCTTGACCTTGAGATTGCCAATCTGACAACAAGAAAATAATAATAGTACTTTAAAGATGCATCTGCCCCCAAGAAATAAAAAAAAAGAAATTTTACTTTGTTTTTAGTTTGTTTGTCTTCAGTTTGTTTGTCTTCGGTCACTTTTAGTTTGTTTGTCTTCAGTTTGTTTGTCTTCGGTCACTTTTAGTTTGTTTGTCTTCAGTCACATGTTTCCTTTGTTCTAGTTTCCCACCCTTAATCTGTTATCATGGACTCTCATTTAATAATCACACCTGCTTGACATTTAGTTTGTTATCTTATGTATAAATGCTCTCTGTTCTCAGTTCCTCATTGTCTGGTAGTGTTTGTGTCTTGCTACATGCTGCACATTACCGGCCTCTCTTATTGGATTGTTTGAGTTGGTTTTCTTCATCATCTGAACCAAGCCAACAATCATCTAATGCAAATGTGCATAAACTTCTTAAATAACATCCTATAAACTGCTTTAATAAAACGTTTAGTTCCAATCCTTGATTTTGATTGGTCAATAGCTGTGCTTTATTCATGATAATCCGCATAGGAAATTACACCCGTAGGCAAGACATCATTCCCGGGCTTTATGAACTTGCGCTCCATGCTTTCACTGACAACGCTAACGTGACGCATGGATCTCAATCTATCTCACTGTGTCGCTTGGACCCGCCCTGCTCTGCTTCTAATAGGCTTGTAACGTGTTAGAGCTGTGTTCCTCTCATATGATTGGTAGGTGAAATCAATTGACGTGAAAATATTGAACCGCTTGCAAGTTCACCTTTTTTTTTCTCACGCCCGTACGCCAGAGATCCGGCACGGTGTTACATTGTACATTTGTAAGTGTACATCATTTACATTGTAGCTTGAAGGCATGAATAATTTTTTTTCCCACCCAGTTACATTGAAGCAATTTTCAACATTTAAATGTCATTTTGGTGATCAAAAAGGAGTTTTTTAGGGATAAAGACTTACCATTTTGCAAAAACTTCAGCCGTTCATAGAGGTCCTCACGGTTGAGAGACATCAACCCCATGACAACATCGCTGTGTCCTAGAATTATACCGATCATTATAACTTTGATCAAGCATGTTTACAATCATATAAGGTTTAGATCTAATTTATAATTAGTTTTTACCATTCATGTATTTTGTTGCAGAGTACATGCAGATGTCTGCTCCAAGTGCAAGAGGGCGCTGTTCCAGTAATAAGAAAAATGGTGAAATAATTAAATTAACACTTAGTACTGTTAAAGAAAACTATCCTTAATAAAATTAAATTCTTACATAGTTAAGTCACCTTTTAATTGTCTTTCATATCCCTAGTTATCAACTCCGTCATTAAAAGAACATCAGCTGAGAAAATAAATGTGTATACCTGGAAGTAAGCTGACATGAAAGTGTTGTCCACAACAACAATCGTGTCCTTGTTGTGCTCATGGACAATATCTGAACAGCCCTGAATGTCCACGACCTTCATAGTAGGGTTTGTGGGAGTTTCAATCCACACCATCTGTAGAAACAGAAATATGTATTTACACACATTCTGTCAGGTGTAATTGTGTAACTAAATATCTCCATATCCACCCACTTACAGTAATTTTATCAGAGGTGGAGCTATATACTGCTGAGAAATAAAAGGAAGATTTAAAAACCTGTTTTCTCTGCCAGGTGTACCTTTGTATTTGGTTTTAAAGCTGCTTTTAGCTCGTCTAGCTTCGTGAGGTCAGCAAATGAGACGTCAAGGCCAACTTCTGCAGCAATTTTCCTGAAATATCGGTTAGTTCCTGGTGGAGGGGAAAAGGTGACAGACTCAGTATCTCTAACCTTAATCTCAGCTTTTAACTCTTTTCTATCAAGTTTAAATTGTTTTTTTTAGGAGCAGTAACTTACCTCCATAAACATCATTCATGCACAGAATTCCATCGCCGGCCTTAAAAAGATGTGTAATGGTCAAAGTTGCAGCCAATCCAGAGGCAAGAGCGAGACCTGTTGGGAAAATCGGCAATTATGGCAATAGCATTTGTAGATAATATCAAATAGTTTTGTGTTGGTGATGCACTCACAGTATTGTGCACCATCCAAAGCAGCAACTGCTTTCTCAAGACAGTTTCTTGTGGGATTTCCACTCCGGCTGTACTTCGAAACCCTGGCAGATAAAACATTAGAGGGAAAGGGTATTGAATTCAAAATACAATGCAGTGGTTTAAATTGCGCAATCTGTGAGTGAGCAAAGAAATAATGTAAATTCATAGAATTTTTTAATTATCACAACATAGTGGTTTCACTCCAAAAGCGAAACAGTTCACAAGCCAGCACATGTTCTCATGACTCATATGGTTGAGTAAATACTCAGTCAACTTGCAGCATCTTTGCTGATGTATTCTGTAACCACAAGATCCCATTTGTTATGTTGACTGGTTTCTAGAGGGATTTGGGACTGCCGTTTAAATCAGCTAAAACCATCTTCAAACAGCTATTTAAGCTACTTTAAGAAGGGCAATAACTTATGACATCAACCTGTTGTGTTGTAAAAATAATAATAATAATAATAAATCGTTAATTCAAGTGTTGACATAAATAGGCATGACTTGTGTTTAGGATCTTCCAACAAAGTAAAAGCCCCTCTAAAAACCAGTCAGAAAACCAGCCTAGAGACCATCTAAAACCGGTAAGCCGGTTTAGACTGGTTTTAGTACGATACGAGAAGCTGTGCTTAGTCATTCTGCAAGTCATTCATGTTGTCACCCTTGGTATATTAATTTATATCTATACATTAATTTATGATTTAAAAAATATCATACTTGTCTTTCACATTAAAAGTCCTGCCAATGTACATTTCATATCAACCCAATTTAAATGGAAAATACCCTGATCATAATAATAGTCGCGTTCTCCACTCACTCGATTAGTACACGCATCGATTGCGTTCATAACAACATACGATCGCTAATACAAAACTGCACTTAATATATTCTCAATGTCAAACCATTACAACTTACCGCATGTTGCCCCGGAGCGTGTTGTTTAAAGGTGGTAGACAGTGAAATGGGAGGCACTACGGCCATAGAGTTCCACTGCTCCGGCTCTGAACCAACGTGGATCGCATCTGAGGCGAACGATTTAAAGACCGGCAGGAAGCCGGATGAGGCTGAGCTGCTGTCGTTGTGTGAAGCCATGGATATGAACCCCGGATATGGCTGACGATGAAATTGCGATACAGCCCTGAGATCACAAAATAGTGAACAGCTCTCTTACTTACTGTAAACTAAATGATTAACAGTACATTGAGGGTTATATAGCAACACAACCTTTCTACGCCAATCACTACACGTGTAGGGTCGGGGATGGAGTGGATTGGCGATTACGCAGGGGCGTGCTGGGTCACGTGGTTAGTGTTCGGCGCAATGATAGTGATCTGATGATGCAACATTTACATCACAAAAACTAAACCAAGCTGTATTGCTCTCACAACCATAAAGTTCAAGTTCTTCAGATAATTTGAACTCTATCTATATATCTATCAATCCAATAGTAATTTGAATCACCTATGACCTGTGGCATAAGCTTTGAAAGCTATTGAGAAGGGTTGTCATATGTCAACTTTATATGGGCAAAAAAATATGTTAATTTCTTTTGGAAATTCAAATTATTTGACCTTTGATTTTAATAAAGTAATTAATTTAATTAACTTGCTTAAGGAGGCAAGTCTCATACACTTTCTAAAATCACCAAAGGTTTTATTTATTTAATTTCTCCAAAGGAAACTAGACAGGAATGCAGTCATTTTGGTTTTGGGCACAGCCCAAAAGTATGATCTAACAACAACTGTGACACCACCAGTTTTATACCTGTTTGACAGCAGTACACACCTCCTCTCTTTAAGGTGTGCTTTTGGAAAAAAAAAACACATGACTATATCTTTAAGCGATGACAGGGACATGTTTGGTGCTTTGCTGCTTGCCATCACAAGTGTTGCCTCAGTACAAGGTAAGACCAGTGTGTTTGTTTCAATTATTTCCAGCTTAATTGACTCTTGATTGATACAGTAGATACATTGTATACACTGTAGACTATTCCTTGGATTCAAGAATTACATTTTAACTCATATCTACTGCTATCTAGCTGATGAATGCATAGTGGGAGTGATTGGGGAGTGTGTCCTCCTTCCCTGTGTTTATAATGGGCTGAAAAATTTGACCTCCTTCCACATCTCAACTGAATGGAGAAGAGGAATGCAAATAATACACACTGCGGTCTGGATAGACGGACAAGTGGACAATCAAAATGTGTCCCACAGTATCCGGACAACAGTGTCATCCTTAGCACCAAAAACCGGAGATTTCTCCATGGAGTTACGCAATATACATTTATCAGACACACATAATTACAGTTTTCATCTTAAGCCCCATGGTGAACAAAGCAGCTCTCTTTGCACTGTCTGTCTCACCGTAGCAGGTAAGGATATCTTTTTTGCAACCAGACTATAACTTTGACTTTTTATTCAAAGTATTTTGGTTTCAAGCATTCAACCTATTTATCTGCATGCAGGTCATTTCAGCCATCCTACTTTATTAAGACAGAATGGAGTGGATGGTGGTGAAACCAGATTGTTTTGCAACTCCAGAGGAGGATTTCCTGCTCCATCCATTTCTTGGTTTGTTAACCATACACAGTCTCCTCCAGAAACATTAGTCACAACATATATGAATGTTCTACCACAGTCTGAACTCTACAACATCACAAGTGTCCTATCCATCAACATATCAGAAGACACTGCCGTAACCTGTGTCATAGAAAACAACCTTCTGAATGAAACTTTAACAGCAACGAGTGGTAAGTACCTCAACAATTTCAGCAATGGTGGTGGGATTTTTTTACATACACCAATAATATGTCAAATAAGTGAATGTGAACAATACAGTAGTCAGAACTTGATTCAGCCTGAGATGTACAGCAAACAATACAGTGATGAACAATATGAAGACGTGAGTTTTGTGTGTGTGTGGTCAGTGGGTGTTCGTTCAAGTACATCGGTGGTCCGACTGTCGGAGCACATGTGGGCGTTCAGCGCTGCTCTGTGTGTGGTCGTATTCTTCCTGGTGGCTGCGTCTTTGGGTTTCCAGAAGAAATGGGACCAAGATAGAAAAAGAAAGCAACACAGATGTGGAGGTACCAAAGACCTATTTATTCAGTATGATGGGCCAACTACTATATGGATTTGTTATATGACGATCATTTATTTGCATTGCAGATGATTCATCTTGCGAGGGCACTGACATGATTGTGTTTGATTTGGAGCAATGGGCTTCCCTTCCAGAGACAGATGTGTAACATTGTAACACTGTGAGTGACTGGAAATGATTCACAGTATCATAGTCGATGAATCAGCTTGAGATGCATGGCACAAACTTTTATTTTATTGGTAACACTTTACAATAAGGTTCATTTATTAAACATTAGTTTCATGCATTACCTAACATGAACTAACCATTTGTTACTGTATTTGTTATTCTTTGTTAATGTTAGTTAATACAAATCTAGCTGTTCATTGTTTGTTCATGTTAGTTCACAGTGCATTAACTAATGTTAACAAGATTTTAATAAAGTATTAGTAAATGTTGAAATTAACATTACCAAAGATTAACAAATGCTGAAGAAGTATTGTTCATTCTTTGTAAATGTTAACTAATGTAGTAACTAATGAACCTTATTGTAAAGTGTTACCATTTTATTGAATATCCTCTTTTTTCAGCTAAACAAAAGAGATGCAACTTAGTGGAATAAAACGTGTCAAGCTAAGAATATGAATCGATCTGAATTCAATATGCAGAGATGAACAGCTCAAACTATTTTGTTGATAAAGTATCTTGCTGCAGCATTTTTAGATATTTGGATGAAACATTACATTTTTAGATTACGCAACATGTTGGGAAAGAGCTCACTTACATAACGTCACCTGTTTTTCCCAGTGGTTAGACAGGCTTGAGCAGAAATACAGATGAGTTACAGTATTAGTTATATGTTACACTCTATCATTCTCTCTGTTATCTGTTAAGGGGTGCTATTGTGACTTAATACAATTCAAATATATTTAGCAGCACTGATTGTAGCTAAAGGACAATTTTAGCAATAGTTTCATTAAAAAAAAACTTGCTTTTTTTCAATCACTGTGTAATATTTTAGCCATTGTATTAGAGTCAGTGTAAATGAAAGCCCCATGAGGCAAAATTCATAACTGTATTGTACATACAATTTTAATTGTTTATAACAGAATTAGTAACAAAACGCAAACTGAATTGCACTTGCTCTTGTCAATAATTCAAATGTTTTAGATAATACTTGTATGGATAATTAAAGATAATTACTTCTAAAAGCACAAGAACATGAGTAAAAGTACTTTATAGGGATTTTATATATATATATATATATATATATAAATATATATATATATAATCTAAAATCCCTATAAAGAACTAACCCTTACCCACCCACAAACCAACCCAACACAGGCCCAAAAACAAGGACAGACACACAGACCCATGCACACCAGTTCTATTCACACTAGACATGCACCAGTATGGATACACAACTCACAAAATAAAACAGTAGATAGGGTAGACAAAGTAAATAAAGATGAGCAGGGAAGAAGACAAAAAAGGAAAGAGACTAAATGAATGGGGGGTGGAGGGGGGCCTGACCATTTTTGCTTTTTAACTATTTTAACATGCTGAATGTGTAGTATTATAAAATACAGTTCGAAAATACATTAAATCAAGACAGATGATCAGGTCATATTGGGAACTGAATAGCTTTTTGTGAATAGCAGTTTTAAATGCCCTTACTTTAAATGATCTAAAATACAACAGTTATCAAACTCTCCTATGTCAGCAATTATTCAAAAGCCTCCACTGACCCATCTTTTGTCAACTTCACCCCTGCATGAAAAGAGAGCGCAGTTGCCATGCCAACCCATACAACATTGTACATAACTGGTCAGTAAGCCAGAAAACACATCTTTGTGAGTATCAACCACAGAGATGATGTGATTTTAAAACATTAACAAAAACTCCCATTCAATTCTTAAGAGACCAAGTTCCATTTTTTTATGGATTAAACATACACTGGAATTCCTGAATTGTTTGTCTTTCCAATCCTGAAGCAATATTTTTAACTAATAAATTATTTCATCAATCAATGCTGCTTACAGTGTTACTTTGGTGTTACCCATAGGTGTTACTCATTATCCTACCTTTGAAGGCTTCACCTTTAGTAGGATTATGGGTGCGGAGTGTGTGCGTGCGTATTAAATGACATAAAGTGCTTATCATATGCAGGCGAAAACTATTTTTGCCATATAATTGGCACGAGAAATAAAATTTGTTGTATATACGCACTTTCATAAAATTACTGTAACAATTTAATTAGGGCTGTGCAAAAGTTAATTGCGATTAATCGCATCCAAAATAAAAGTCTGTGCTTACATAATATATTTTGTGTGTGCTGTATATAATTATTTTGTATATATAAATACCTATGCATGCATGTATATATTTAAGAATTATTTGCGCTTAAATTCTTATATATATAAATACATAATCTGTATTATATAAATATTTTATATATGAATAACACATTTTCTTAAATATATATACATGCATGTGTGTGTATTTATATATACAATATAATAATATACAGCACACACATATATTATGTAAACACAGACTTTTATTTTGGATGCGATTAATCGCAATAAATTTTTGCATAGCCCTAAATTTAATTTACTCTAGTAGTTGGTTTAAAAGCAAGATGCAAATTATATAAAGTAAATATTTTCTAGATAGTTTTTTAATCAGTTCTTTAGCCTAGGCTGTAATACAATGTCAATATAACAATATAATATTTATTTTGATTTGAAGATCATTGTCTAAAATAAGTGTCTATGATAACCACCAGAGGGCATTCCCTAGTCCTTTACCATTCCATCAGGAACTACATTTCCCATTAATATTTGCCTAGACAGTTATCATGTCTGTGTGTCATTTAGCTTGTTAATATCTGTGTATATAAGCCTTCTCTCATTCTTTGTGTGTCTTTCTCTCATTCTTTACAAAGTCTTGTATGTGTTACACTGCATTTCTGAACATTATATCTGGTTTTCAGTGTCTGTTATTATCTGTATTACCCTGGGGTTTTGACCCTATGCTTGTTATATGGATTGCGATTGTAGATTACCCTCAAGCGGGGCAGTTCTGGTAACACTTAATAATATCATGCTTAATATTTTTCTAATGGACCATTTTTCCTCTCCATGATTAACTTGAAAATGTTTTAACCACTATATTAAGACGTTAAAGAAGGAATGAAAGACCTCTTTTATTTATTCCAAATATAATTTTTCATTGTAAGAGCATCAGCAAGAGTACAAATTATGAGAAACTTGCTGTTCAATTTAAAACATCTGTGGTGTGATTCCCCACAGTCCAACATGTGCAGACTAAATCTGCCATCAATCAAGATTTAATGTCCACTGCAGTACTTCGTCTATATGAGTGTTCAGCCCTCCTGGACACAGTTAACACTGTATAGATCATCCCGTCGCTGTGTAGTGATTGGGATCTGCTGACGCACATCAGCCAAATACTGCAGATCTACAAGCAGAAGAGGAAGAGTATGTTTGCATTATGCTCAAATGGCTCTATATAGCTCACAATTTAAATGAATGTAAAACACTGAAACTCACCTATGTCAGCATATACAACAGATTCCTCTGACCCAGCTTTGGTAATAACCTCCCCCCTGCAAGGAAAGAAGGCACAGGTACCAAAAACCACGATAATCCATTCTAATGTATGCATAACCTGTAGCAAAATAGATAGAAAGCACTTACCAAGGGTTAACCACAGAGCTGTGACCCCAGGCCACATAGCTGGCGGTCTCATCTCTTGCTGGTGAAGCAGTGGCCACATATACCTGATTATCTACTGCCCTGTGAAAAGGACAAAGACCGTCTTACAGGGGAATGGGGAAGGGAGAACTGTATAGTTCAGGAACTCTAGATGGTCTGGGATACTGACCTCCCCCTCTGCAGAAGCTCCCAGTGAGCTGGTCCTGTGGTCATATTGAAGGCACCAGGATATACCAAAAGCTGGCAACCTACATACACAGAGATGTGAAGAAATCACATCAAGTTTTTATTCAAAAAGATTTTATTTTATTTTATTCAAATGTTCACAAATACCATTTTAAAAACTCTCACCTTTCTTGGCATAGATCTGTGCAAGTTCTGCAAACCTGATGTCATAACATATTCCCACACCTATTTTACAAAACGCTGCAAAGAAAGACAAAAACTGTGACTATACATCTGGTTTAGGTTAGGGATCAGGGGTGGAGATGGGTAGGATCATGTAAGGTGGGAGGAGTTGGATCTGGATTATGTGTTCTGCCGTGAGGACCATCTCAAAAATTATAATGTGCAAAACTGAAAACGGATATTCAGATTAAAACTGGCTTAATATTACATATAACACTGTTATTAATTTATTATTAGTTTTTTTTTTACAAATTAACTAAATGTAAAAGTAGGAGAAATAAGTATGCACAAAAATCTAGTATCTTCAGATATATAAACCAACACTGATACTGATACATTTATACAAAAAAAAAAAAAAAAACTCTAATATTGGCCAATGAGCAATATAGTACCAATAGTGACTTCTATAACACTCACGTGTTTCAAACATGGATAAACTCTTTCCTGGACTTAGTGTTTCAGACTCTTGAAACCGTATTTTCCCAGGTACATCAATATCAAAGAGGTGAATCTGAAGGAAAAGGGGGTATGCATAGTGTCATGTTTTTTTTTTTTTTTTACATGTTCCACTTTTTATTAACCTAAATACTTACAATGCTTAATTATACATTTTAAATGCTTAAAAATCCTTAAATATTTTATATATACACAAACATGTTGGGTTGTTAAGTCTGAAGTCTATTAAGTGTTTAAGTATCTTATGGTCACAATGGTTGCATTTATTCAATCAAAAATACAGTAAAAACACTAAAATTGTGAAATATTATTACAATTTAAAAATGAAATGTTTTCTTTTAAATGTGCAGTAATTTATTCTATGCTAGCAAAGCTGAATTTTCAGCAGTCATTACTCTAGTCTTCAGTCACAGTGTCACATAACATGACCCATCCAAAATTCTAATATTCTATTTTGGAGTTTTAAGAAACATTTCTCATTATTATTATTAATGCTGTTATTTAATATTTTTGTGTCAACTGTGATAGATTTTTAGGATTCTTTGATGAATAGAAAGTTCAAAAATACAGCGTTTATTTTAAGATGAGATCTTTTGTAACATTATAAATGTTTTTTACTGTTACTCACTTTCCTGTGTTTGACAAGCAGCTTTCCATCAGGTCCAAAAACTGAGCAGGTGTTATAGAGCTTCCCACTATCCTCCTCAGGAATGGAACCTACAACATAGACACAATCAGGTAAGAGACTAGAAATGAATGACATCAACTACACCAATGTGCTGGTTTGTGTCTGAGGGTCTCACCTCCCACTAAATAGACCCCACACTCCTTGGCTGCCTCTGACAACACCTGTGTGGACTCTCCTGGGATCTTCTCAGCATACTCAGCAAAGAACCCGGTTCCATAAGGCGAGTTGAAGCACTCCTACAAAAAACATGGATTAAGGATTATTAAACATCACATTGTTCAATAAACCAATGTTTATGCAGCGATCAAACACATTCATTATGCATCAGTGGTGAAGAGTAATATACAGTAGTCAACATTTGAAGTGGATCAAAAAAAGAATCAAAGTTGTCCTAAGACTAGAACGGGTTTTGTAACTTTAAAGGTCTTGATCCCCTTCAAATGTTGACTACTGTATAATCTAAGTTAGAGAATGTAATACTCACAGGTAAAACTACAACTTTTGCACCTTGGCCTGCAGCCTCCTTCACAAGTTGTTGTGCTCTTCCCAAGTTGTCAGCCTTAATCTTTGACACATGTAACTGCACCACAGCCAGACGAAACTCTAGGGGGCAGATGATCAAGTTTGTTTATTAGCTGCTACGGGATAAATGATTCACTCTTATAACTTTTTAAACCAGCTGTCATTTTATATTTTATCTGAACTCTAGCTTTTGTACTTTTGTCAAAGCAGATGCAGTCAAAACAAAAGACATGTTTTTAGTTTCATTGTAGGTTTGGGTGATACAAACTAAAAGCACAGTCAACGCATGACAAGTGAACTACAAATGCTCAAAAACATTTATAAAAAATAGTTTTTAAGTTCAAACATTTGCACATTTATTCAGTACAGTATGAACTTATCAATGCAAAGTGAAATAAGGGATGCAACAACCAGCAAATAAAATACATGAAATAGTATAATTCGAAGACATAACAATATGTGAATAATATAAAACAAAAATATATATATATATATATCTACTCACTCGACATTGCCTTAAAGATACCAGACATAACAGGCTACTGCTCAGAACAGACAGTACAGTGACCATAAAAACACTGACAGTCATGCATTGCAGGTTTACTTTACGCCCCCTAAAATACATTCAAAATAAAAGTCCTCAGTCTATTTTTTACAGTCAGAAGTCATATTTTTCTGCGTGTTTTTTTAACTATTCAACAAAGCGTAACACTTACATTTCTTCGAAGTTTATGTATATATATATATATATATATATATTTTTTTTTTTTTTTAAATAACTGAGTATTTGAAAAATAAAGAAAGAAAGAATGAGTTTATGTTATACCTACTCTATCCTATCGGAGGCGCAGTTGAACGAACACCGGTGTTGAACACACAAGAGAGGAAGACGTACCAAAACATGCGTGGTGAAACCTATTTTTTCACAGTCTATGGGTGAAACCGTGAAACTAATATGATACGCAGAGTTACTAGTTTTACAGTAAAATAAATGGCTTTCTTGCTGATTTCGCCAGCGCTTGCATGTTTATATGCAACTTCGATCATATTGTAACTTGAACCTGAGCAGATGAATCTTAACAAGATCAGTGTCCTGACCAAACAGGTGTTTCAATGCAAACACGTCTTGGGTAGATGGTACACGAACTTTGCTAAATGTAAACCAGTCATATTTTGTCAATGTCCTTCAAAATTAGTTGCTTCCATCTTACCATGCACAAGACAACGTTTAAAGACTGGGTTTGCAGTTCCAGTTCTGCCAACAAGGACTTTGTCATTGACAGCTTGCATGTTCAAGAGCAAAAATGACAGCACAGAAAACAATCCAGAGGAAGAGGAAGATGAAATTGATGAAGCTGAAATAGAGGAGCTGTTCCAGCAGCAGATCCCCACAGATATTGGGAAAGAAGACCACAGGATCTTCATTGTTCATCCTGATGTGAAATGGGGCAGAAGAAAGCAGTATCTGACCACAGGTAAAGAAAAGTGTACTATTTGAACTTTCAGTGTATTAATGTGACATATTTCAGAATACAGAGTTGTTCCCTTTAACAGCGGCACTTCAGATGGAAGAGGCTGTTGGGCTGGTGAACACTTTACACAAGTGGAGCGTTGTGGACAAGATCATCCTTTCTACCAAGACACCAGAAAATAAAAGAATTTTTGGCAAAGGAAACTTCCAGATGCTGACAGGTATATAGCTCACTGGTTTTGAATAAATACTATATTGTAGACACAAATTGACATCTTTTCTAATATGCTCTGATACATTGCTAAGAAAAGATCAGAGCTACTCCTGAGGTTACAGCCGTCTTTGTGAACGTGGAGCGTCTTTTACCTTCCTCGGAAGTGAGTATTCAGAGCTCACTTCAAAAGCTTCTTTAAATTATTATAAAACAGCACTAGATTCTTGGCTGTAATATTATTATGATAAGTTCTACTTTGAATACTATTATAATTCAAATGTCAGTTACAATGTGTTTTGCTTGTGTTTCAGAAAGAGTTACAGGAAGCCTGGGAGTAAAAGTTCTTGATAGATACTCACTTGTTCTGCATATTTTCCGATGTACGCAAGTACAAAAGAGGCCAAACTGCAGATCTCTTTAGCAGAGATTCCCTTGTTAAGGTAAATTGTGTTTGTTAGTTCACTCTTTTTCTTATCAATATTGTTTCCTGATTAAATCAAAAATCCTTTCCTAACACTTTCATTCAAAAGTTGGTACTTTTCAAATTTAGAATTTACATTCTTATGCTCACAAAGGCTCATTTATTTGATCAACATATGGTAAAACAATTTATTATTACAATTTTCTGTTTTTAAATTAGGGCTGTCAAACACACACATGCATGTATATTTAAGAAAAATATTATATATATATATATATATATATATATATATATATATATATATATATATATATATATATATATATATATATGTTCTAAATTAAATATAAGTCTATATACAGTATATACTTGAAAATATTTCTTTAATATGTACAAGCATGTGTGTGTATTTATATATATATAAAATAATTATACACAGTGCACCCACATATATTATGTAAACACAAACTTTTATTTTGGATGTGATTAATCGTTTGACAGCCCTATTTTAAATACATTTTAGAATTGTATTTATTCCTGTAATGGTAAAGCAGTATATTTAGCAGTCATTACTTATATTTAAGAAAAAATATTATTTATATATAAAATATTTATATTCTAAATTAAATATAAGTCTATATACAGTATATACTTGAAAATATTTCTTAAATATATACAAGCATGTGTGTGTATTTATATATATATATATATAAAATAATTTTACACAGTGCACCCACATATATTATGTAAACACAAACTTTTATTTTGGATGTGATTAATCGTTTGACAGCCCTATTTTAAATATATTTTAGAATTGTATTTATTCCTGTAATGGCAAAGCAGTATATTTAGCAGTCATTACTCCAGTCTTCAGTGTCACATGATCTTTCAGATTTATAATATGCTGATTTGGTGCTCAAGAAACATTTCTTAATATCAATATATATATATGTGCTGCTTACAATTTTGGGGGGAAATTGTGATACATTTTTTTTTTCAGAATTCTTTGAGTTCGAATATTATAAAGAACAGCATTTATTTGAAATATAAATCTTTTGTAACATTATAAGTCTTTATTGTGACTTTTAAACAATTTAATGCATCCTTGATACCTTGTGACACAATGAAAGCCAATGAGGGAGTTTCATTTTGTCCAGTTTAGTCATTATCAGTCTGGTGTAATTACTTTCAGATTACACTAAAAGTAACACCAAACACACATTTAACATATTTTTTCTGTTTGAACACAATAAGATCACGCTTGAAAAATGAAATGGCAAACTTAGACCAGCAAGGTGGCGGCTCAAGGTACATTATGGGCTCAGGTAAGGAAACACTTAATCCAAGGACATTTTTAATTGTATTTAACTGGAACTAAACACATGCAGACTGTTGTTTGCAGGTGAAACCTTGTATGAAATGCAACAGAGATTGTTGAAGGAGCGAGAGTTGAAGATCCGATTCGGCCCTTGAGCGACTTAGGAAGAAGAGGCACCTGCTGCGTTCCCAGCGTAAACACAAAGACTTTCCTACCATTTCTGTCATGGGCTACACCAACTGTGGTGAGGTTTGGATAATATTAATTTGTTAATCTGTTATATAAGATTGTAAGAAACACACATTCATAGTGTTTGTTTCTGAAGGTAAAACAACTCTGATTAAAACACTGACTGGAGATGCTGGTCTTCAGCCTAAAGACCAGCTCTTTGCCACCCTGGATGTTACAGTACATGCCGGACAGCTGCCAAGTCACATGACTGTACTGTTTGTAGACACCATTGGCTTTTTGTCCCAGCTCCCTCACCAGCTTATTGACTCTTTCTCTGCCACACTGGAGGATGTGACACATTCTGTATGTACCCAAAACACAACACTAACCCGCTTTAGTTACACTTTACCTATGCATTATACCTTTTTTATAAATAATTGTAACTAAAGTTAAAATGCATCATTATACTATGTGCACTTTGCTTGTTACATCTGAAATTGGTTGTTTTGTCATGTGTTTAAATGCATTATAGTTTCCAAAGGTGTGTTCAATGAATATATAAGTATTATAACTGTGGTTACAATTATTTATAAGGCCATACAATGCATTACAAGACATAATAAATGCATTAAAATACTTCTATAACACATGATATTGTATATAAAGGCTTTAGTAAAGTGTTACAGAAGTTTTAACAGCCCTCTCCTTTTTGCAGGACCTCATAATTCATGTGAGAGACATCAGTCATCCAGAAACTGTGAATCAAAAGGTTAATGTTCTAAATGTCCTAAAGAATCTTCAGATTCCAGAAAGACTACTAAACTCCATAATAGAGGTGCACAATAAGATTGACCTCATTGAAGGGTGAGAGACAAAGTCAGTCATTTAGTAAGCAATAGTCAGATAATTAATTTGGTTACACTTTTTTTTAAAAGGGTCATATAATGCCATTTTCATACAAGTTAATTAAATTATTTAGAGTCTAAATGGATAGTTTGTAATATACTTTAATTAAAAATTATCATCAGTATTGTAAGAAAACACTAATTTTACCTGGTAAATTCCCTAAAATTTTACCTAACTCGCAGGCAATGACATTTTGCATGAGCGAGATATTTTATTATTATTCAATAAATATGTTTTATATACTTTTTACAGATATGAGGCCAGTGATCCTGAGGTTATCCCCATATCAGCTCTTAAACAGCATGGACTGGAGGTCTTAAAAGAAAAGATTGAAGAAGCTGTTGTTAAGTATACCGGAAAACAAACAATGACCCTCAAGGTGCAGCTCAACACCCCACAATTAGCGTGAGTTAAGTAAAAATTAATATTGAATTAAATTATTTTATCCAAAGACTCGCTCATGTGTTGCCCTTTGCCGTTTACAGTTGGCTGTATAAGGAGGCGACGGTTCAGGCGGTAGATGATGTTGGAGATGACTGCACTGCCAATGTCAAAGTCATCATTAGCCAAGCTGCATATGGCCGATACAGGAAGCGGTTTCAGGTCACCTAGTTACAGCTGGCCCCGGTTTCACAGCCAGAACGACATCGTCCAAAATAATTCACACAATAATGATGTGTAAATATTTATTTGCTCTATAAACAGTGTATTTAAAATATCTCAAAACCTATATTTTACAACAATAAAATCCAACTTTAGGAAGCAAAGTTGCTTTGTGTTAATATAAACAATATTGTTATAAAATACATGTACTTTGTCTATCAACATTTTTTTTTATTAAGCAGCATGATACAGTAAAACGGTATATTAACAAACACATAGAGGATTAAATATTGCACTAACCTTTAGGCATTGACCTGCATACTTTTAAGCCAGGTTTCACACTGTACGATTTTGCCATCTGAGACTAATTTTGTGAATCCTAAAAAATTCCTCGGATCCTAGCCCAAAATCTGAAGTCTTTATTCGCTAGTATGACATGTTCACCGACAGCCAATTAATAACCATTGCGATCAAATTTGACCTCTGGCAGTGACTTCTCCTAAGACAACTGTTAAATCAGAAACTTATTTGGAGCGCCAAACTTAGATCATACAGTGTGACTTACAGCGAGGATCATGTTTGTACAGTCTGACTGACAAATAATAAGAACTCCGGCGCAAAATGAACCTTTGGTCTTATAAAATATTGGTACCTAGTCAACCATTCTCTGAGATTTGTTTTCATGGTAATTGAATGTAAAGAGTTTTATCTCTAAAAACTGTTTAGCGTATAATGCTAGTACTGGGGGCATTTACTAAGTAAAAATAAATTGCTAGTTTATACCACTAACAAGGCTCAAAATAGCCCCACACTAACACAGTAACATAATGAGGGTCCCTACATGCAAAACAAAGCATTGAGTGTACAGACCGTTTAATAAATACTTTATAAAGACAGTTCACTTTGTCTATACAGAAAGAAGCCATCTTGGAAAACAGTCACGACAAGTCAAACCACGAACGTACTGCTGAGTGAGCTGAACTGTATGAAGTTCAGCGAACTTCTGAACTGTATGAACGGCGTTCGGGGATTGACTTATCGAGACTATTTTCTAAGATGGCTCCTGTCTGTATACCAAGAGGGTAATCCATCAGCCGGAAGTTGAAGCTGCCTCCGGGGGCCGCCATTGTAGCGGGCTATCACCTGCTGTTAGCATCCCATTGACTCCCATTCATTTTGGCGTCACTTTGACAGCGAATAACTTTACATCTGAGGCGTCCAAAGACTCCATTTATCCATTATTTATTTCTAAAGAAACACGACAATGTATAAAAGGCTCCATTACTTTGTATGTTACGTTATGGCCACGTAGAAGCCGTTCTTGTAAAAATAGGCTAAAAATTGTGTCATAACCACTCGACTGTCCGTCGCACAGTAGAGAATTACCGTATAGACAGGAGGAGAAGCTCGCACAGCCTCGCAGGCAATCTTTTACTGTCTAAAGTCAGCCCATGGCATAAATAGAAGCAAAATGACAAAATAATTAATCAGAATACTTACCAAAAGTTGCTCCAGGTCGCGCTTCGCCGTCTCTGTGCACGATTAAAATTTGTCTTGGCACAGCTACTAAGAATGTACAACTGTCAGTCAGTTTGCTCACGTGACATCTACGTCGTCAAGCTCAGTTTGAGCCTGCGCAGAACGCTTGGCTATCAGGAAGTGAGTGCCCATGTTGAGCTTCAACTCTCTCCGTTGAAATCAACGGGGTCGCTGTGTCCATTTCTTTTACTGTCTATGCTGTATACACAAAGTGAACTGTCTCGATAAAATATCTTCTCATTTAAACGGTCTGTACACTTACAGTTCTCAATGCTTCGTTCTTCATGTAGGACCCTCATTATGTTACTGTGTTAGTGTGGGGCTATTTTGAGCCTTGTTAGTGATAAAAACTAGCGATTTCTTTTTACTTAGTAAATGCCCCCATTACTAGCATTATACGCTGAACAGTTTTTAGAGATAAAACTCTTTACATTGGATTAATCATGAAAACAAATCTAAGAGAACGATTGAGTAGGTACCGATGTTTTATTAGACCAAAGGTTCATTTTGCGCTGGAGTTCTCCTTTAACGACTATTATAAATCGTACAGTGTAAGTGTAAAACCTGGGTTTGTGAACGACGAAAAGACCTTGCATCTAAACACATTGTGTTTCAACAGCTCCTTGATTACAGCAGTTTCTTGTTGAGGGCAATAACAAGAGAGCAAAATGGGATGGGTCCAATGAAGTCTCCTGCTATTATGTTTAGACTTGTGCGTTCAGCTCCTGGTTTCTGTTTTTCTAGCCATTCCCACACAGTTCCAATTGTCCAGGGTCAGAGTTTGGAGAGATGTCCGAGGGTGCGAGGCGATGAAGCATCGATCTGTCGTCAAATTCAGGCCTGCTACGAAAACCCCTCTGTGCAATAGAAAATATTTCGATATTTAGAGACCAGATATTTAAGACTAGAAGTACGTGGAACCACGTGGGCTTCTTTTTTTTTTTTAAAGCTTCTCTCACCAGAAGTTCGACCATTCTGTTTTTGCAGATCAAGATACTGGATCAGCTCTTCTGCATCAGGCTTATTGGCCCAAAGGTACGGGATACCCTTCCACAACTCCACATGGCGTTCTACAGACTGGGTGTCCTCATAGGATAGAACTACTCTGATAGCCTAATTTCCACAGGCTCCGCAAGGTCAGTGGGAACTCCTTTAAAAATATGAAAGGGACTTGTCACTTGTGAAGGCCAAGTTTGGTAACCCATACTCAAAAATTTTACCAATCCCAGTTAGCACACACATATTAGGAGTAGGGAGTAGTGAACATACACACGCTGGCAAGCCGTGGATCCACACACACACACACACACACACACACACACACACACACGGAGCAGTGGGAAGACATTTGCTGCAGTGCCCAGGGAGCGATGGGGGGTTTGGTGCCTTGCTCAAGGACACTTCAGTCATTTCCTGCCCAATATAGAGTTGAACCTGCAACCTTTTGGTTACCAGTCTAACTCTAACCATCTTTAATCCCAAATTAATGTATTTAACTGAAATTTTGGAATAATTGTTTTTTGAAGATTTATTTTTTGGCGTTTTTGCCTTTTATTATGATAGGACAGTAAGTAGACAGGAAGTAGAGAGGGATGAGATGGGGAATTTTTTTTTTTTTTTTTTGAAAGATTGCTGACCGAAGGCTGCATTTTATTTAATTAAAAATACAGTAAAAACAGTAATTTTGACAATGATATTAAACATACAATTGTACAATAAAATATATTTATTTTTTATGTTTTGATATTTTAAAATGTAATTTATTCTTGCCCAGTCTTCAGAGTCACATGATCCTTCATAAATCATTCTAATATGCTGATTTGGTGTTCATTTATTATCCATTATTATTGGTGGTAATTTATTATCAATTATTATTGGTATTAAAGGTGCATTCCGCAACATTTCATGTTGAAAATAGCCGTTTTCTAACCCATACATGCTGAAACAATCGCCTGATGGGCTGAATGAGCCCTTCTCTGATCACTGCGATCGCCTCTATAATCCTGTACAGTGAAATAAATAAGAGGGATTCGGGCTCGAATCTGAGACTGGGCGTGACGTCATGCGCGTTCACGCTCGCCTGGCTATGTGCCTGCAGGATAGTGTATTCGCCGCCGTTCTCCGTATCAGAGAAGAAAACTCGCGCGACGCAACTTTAGTCAACTTTCCCAAAAGTAGAAGATGGATTCAAAGGGGCTGTTTAGCCTACATCTGGTCACTTCATGCGTTTTCTGTGATCGGATAACTTATTCGATCGTGAAAAGACCAGGTTGAATCCAGACGGATTGAATCCGACAGGTCAAACCACTTGAGGACGTGGTCTGGACCGTATTCCAGACGAAACTGGACAAGTGTAAATGCATCTGGTTGTTGAAAACAGGCTATGTCAAGTTGTTTTAGTCATATATGACGACGTGGATCACCTCAGATGAGCAGGCGAGTGTATTTATAAGCCAGCGCGCCACAATCTATCGCAAATGAAAGTGAAAGTAAGACGCATACGATTAACACTAAGTTACCTTCTACCTCCACTATCTTCATTAAAAGTAGCCCTAAGAAATGAAATGAACTGTTCTCATACCAGGGCTTTTGCCGCTCTCTCTTATTGCTGTCTTTGCTGATTTTGAAATAGCCGAAGCCGATGATTTATAAAATGCAGCTCATCTGTTGCTTTCGGTGATGTGCACTTCATGAAATCTGTATATAACGCGGGAATTGAATATCAGATTAATGTCTGTTTTGCAAAAACACATTTATGTGACCAGGTGTAATGGAATCGTTTTGATAAATTAAATAGATCTGAGAAAACGCATTGTGGCCAGGTGTAAAAACAGCCCCAAATGTAGTTCATTACAAACCCCAACGCAAACTCCACGTAAGACAAAGAAAATACAACTTCTGTCTGTCCAGTGCCAGGCGTCGGAATAAGACGTCGGAAAGGCTTTCAACAAACGGAGAGATCTCGGCGGTCTGCTCTAGGGATCAAACGTGTTCATGAACGTGTTTCCATAATAATACAATCATAAGTGGATACAGTAAGCACATAAAACAGTTCAACATGGAGATCGATGGAAACAAAAGCCGAAGTTTTCTACTACCCCTGTTTTCCCCTCACACACACATCCTACATAAGTGTGTAATTTACTCAAACGCCTTTCCTTTCATATATTTTAAATGACTTGCAGATTTATAACTGTATTACCTCATTATGACTGTAACAAAAGATGTGTGATCTTCTTTGGTTATGAACAGCTCGTGCAAACGTGCGTGTATGCGTGTATTCCGTGTATATGGTATTCCATGAGCGCGCACGCAGTTTCGTTTGTCGCCAGAGGGGGCGTAGTTCTGCAAAAACTCAGAGACTTGCGTTATGCTCCTTTAATGTTGAAAATAGTTTTGTCATTTAATTTATTTGTTGAAACTGTGATGCTTTTTTGCCCAGGATTATTTTATGAATAAAAAGTTCAAAATAAAAGCATTTATTTGACACAGATCTTGTGTAATATGATAAATATCTTTACGGTCACTTTTGATCAAATGAAAGTGTTCCCGTTTACCTTAAATTTTTTAATGCTAGTGTATCATGGTTTTCACAAAAATGCTGAATATTCAGCTTTGCATCACAGAAATAATTTACATTTTAAAAGAGATTAAAATATTACACAGTTCGTTTAAATTGTAATATTATTATTTCACAGTATTACTGGTTTTACTGTGTTTTTGATGCAGCCTTGGTAAACCTACCAGACTTCTTTCAAACACAGTCAATCGTAATTATTCTAATCTTTTGACCTGTAGAGTATTAATCGTACAATCAGAATTATATTAAGGAAAAATGTTGTTGTGTTTGAAATTCCAAATGTTTTCTTACATTGTGAGGGCACAGCTTAGGACCAAAGATTTTCTTCAGAGAATAGATGAATTCCTCATGCCGTTTATGATTCAGCCCTTCCAAATGTCTACAAGCCAGAATGACGATTCTTTAGGATGAGATTCAAGCCATGAAGCAACTGTCTGTAGAGTTTTCTGTAAAACAAAACATTTTTATAAAGCAAAAAATACACAAAATAAAGAATAAAATGCCTGATGCTAATTCACGTGCATATACTTACAATGACGGTCGCATGTGTGTAAATGACATGAGTGAAGTAAAGCTCTTTGGAAGAATCATTTTGTTTATGGGCAATTCGAAGGTCAAAGTATCGAATGCCTGCTGTAAGTTGCTCCACAATGTCTTGCACCTGCTTGCACAATAAGGGGCTTTGATACGATGTTCCAAATACATTTAATGTAAAAATGCCTGAATTTTTACAACAAATATTGACACTGAGCACAATGGGAGAAACACTTGTATCTCTACTATGAAATATTAGGCATTTTAAAAAAGGTCAACTTCAAAATAATACAACATTTGAGTAATATGCCTGCCTGAGTAGTGGCCCATCTGTAAATAGCTGGTCGGGTGAAACAGCAAAAAACTCCATCCAGCAACCGGAAGGTATCCGACTCTGACCGGAGCAGAGGAGAAGTGATATCCAAACAGTAGCTCATTGCATCATGGCTACCTGAAAAAAAATGTTTTGGAAAGAATTAAACTCCAAATTTTAATATCCATGACAATTTTGTGGACAAGAAAAAGAGACTATTTTTACATCTGTTTTATTATTGTATCTACTTAAGATTATTTAGAAAAGATAAAGAAATGTAATAGAAGTGTATTTGATGCTTTTATGTTTTTGTTGTTGTTTTTTTTTTTAGATTATCAGAATGATAATTTGAAAAGTAATTAACAATAGCCTGGATCAGAGCCGTTTAAAAAACATATCTAACGGCTCTGGCCTGATGCCAGCCCAAACTCCGCCCACAACATTTTTTGGACGGGAAGTTCGGTCTGGACTAGGGCGGGCTTTATACGATGATGGACAGATTGATCTGCAAGTAATCATCACGTTATCAACGAGCGCGCCGCTTAACTGGTTTCCCAGAGATTATTGCAGCTGTGGAACTGAGATGTATAGATTCCGCTGTCTGTTGTGAAATAAATCGACAGCGCATTAATTTTAATAGACAAACAGAGAACTGCAATCAAGGCATTTGTCGATCGGAAAGATATTTTGCCGTCCTCCCCACATGATTCGGGAAAAGTGTAACTTATCAGCTGGCTCCGATGGTCACTGAGAAGATGGGACGTAATGAAAAGCCTGTGGTCGTTGTGGTTTCTGCTTTGGTCGCACTCATGGAGAAGTAAGTAAAAGAAGCAACACTCGTTATTTAACTTCTAAAATAAGTAAGTTTGTAGTTGAAAACGACTATCCAATTGAGTGCAGAGTTGTTGTTTTTTCCTGGTTCGGTTACGACACGCCTCATAATCAAAGCTTAATGGAGCGGTCTCAGACTCATATTCTCATTAGAATATGAGTATGACGAAGTCAGGCTAAATGAACAATATATTATGCAGTAATTTAATAAAGGTAGGATAAATAAAATTGACTTGATTTTGTCCACCTCATTTGCCATTGATGTAATCCCAATTGATTGACAGGTGGTCCCCCCTTATGCCACTAAACACGTCATCAGAGAAGAGCCGTGTAGCAAGAGGCAAAGCTATTTTGGTAAAAGGTTTAATAATGGCAGATTAACTTGAATAATTATGTTTACGAATAAATCATTAGCCTAAAGTAAATCCAGTAGTATTTGTTAAGAGTGAATAGCTATCTCATAAAAAAATATTGTGGATTTTATAAAATGGTGACTTTAAAGAAATGGTAAAATATTAAAAATGGCATCATATGTTTAAATAATAACTTTTATAATAATTAACAGTTACATAATTATTACATAGTTAACATAACAACCGGTTAACATTTTTTTTAACTTGTCGTTCGAGGGCCACTTACCTGGTATTGAGAGATTTGTTAAAGGGACATCCCACAGTTTCTCTGGCAAACATGACATCCATTCCTCGTGTTTCATTTCAGCCTTTTTAATGTGATCCATCACTTTACCGGAGTTTATTCCAGTAACGTTAGCCTAGCTCTTCACAAATGCCTCTGGCTGCGTTGATGTCAACAAAAAGAGTTGATCAGCTGAAACTCGTCCGTGTTCTGAGCGAAACAACAGATAACACTCCATCGATAACGAGGATCAAAGCCCAACTCTTTTTAAATGTATAACTACATCAGTTAGTCAACTAATTTTTCTTCGAAAATTAAAGTCTTTTGGACTTGTTATGATTGACATGAAAGAGTCTTGACGTGCCAGCTCTGTATTTCCTTTTCTCTGCTGCCTCAGTCTCTCGCGCTTCACAGCTCATTGCTGAACGCCTTTTTTGTTCACGAGAGTTAAAACCGCCCAAAAACCCATTTTCCTTTAGGCTACTTGATAGAATTCTTGTTCATTCCTGTTCTGCAGTACATTTTCATTTCTCCACCATAGCCTGCCTAAGTCTAGATATTTTGAATAAAATACTAGTCACAAAAGATTAAAAAAAAATTCTTTTATCGCATTTTCACGTCCAGATAGTATTTTCACGTACTATTTTCAAGATTAAAAAGCGATATTGCAGGTGTTTTTTTCTAAATCAAGATTAGCCTACAGCTATCAGTATTATATATATAATTTTTTTAAATCATTAAACATATATAAAGTAGATTGTAGAGTTCATTGTCTATGCTCCTTTTTCCATCCTGTTGTTTAATTAATTTTTTTAACATAATCTAATTTTAACAGAACATTCTTTAATTAAGTATTTTATTACCGTTAGACATACTTTGGCAATACAATAATAATTTTAGTTTTGTTTTCTTCTCTCTCTTATTTTTCAATCTGTTATTCCAAACAGTGGTTTGGAAATCTGGTGACCTTTCATCATTTTATCATCATTGTGCTGGATAGAGACACAAAACACCTTTATCAAGGGTTAACTTTGACTAAAGGCTTTCAGTAGAGTCCATAATCAATAGAACAAAGGATAGTTTAACACTGCTTTCTATGTCAGCTAATTCTTGCTCTCTCTTGTGTGCTTCTTTTTGTTTGGGTGCTGATAGAATCAGAGAAGCCTTCAGTATTAACAACTCACCAGTTGTTATTAATTTTACACCAAAACTCAAACACAGCATAAATAATACTTTCAATAATATTAGGTATTTAATTTCCTTTATATATTTATTCTTTTAATAAATTAGGGCATGTCTCAAAATTAAAATAACTTCCAAATCCAAAACCAGAAAGACAGATTCAAACCATCAACAATAAATCAGAACAGCCTGAAACACCTTGCCAAATTTGGTGAAATTTCTTTAAGAAATTAGAAATGAATAAAAAAAGTGAAAATGTGTGAAAACAGCAAAAATACAAACAATTGAATGAATGTAGTTAGATATGTTTTATTTATTGCAAATCTTCAAATATTAAATGTGAATATTTTATATTCCATTCAACTGCTGATATTGTTAATATAAGCATATTTGTTCGTAATGCAAACTGATATCATGATTAAACTGATTTAAATTGCATGCTACTACGGCAGAGAACATACAGTATGTGCAACCACAGAAATATTCCAGTGTCTCTTCATGCTTTTGATTGTGTGCACCATGCAGATATGTTCTTATCTGAATCATATTTCCATTGCCATCACACAGTAGAAAGTTGGAAGGAGTATAGATCATAAAGAATGAACAATCCTGAGTGTTTTATAATCCTATTTGAGGCTTGTAGTGAGTAGTCTTTAGCAATTCTCATGCAAACTTAAAACTTTGAAACTCTGATGTTCCCAGGGAACTTATTGTGTCCTGTAATGTGCTTGTGTCTGGTGCTGTACTGTACGTAAAGTTGTGGTAAGATAACCGGGACCTTAATCATGATATGGTGGAACCTTAAAAATGATCAACATTTTTGCAAAATCAGAGGTATATATTGGAGACTGCATAAATAAGCTATAAATAAGACAGTAAATTCAAGTCATAAAAGTCAGTGCATTACATTATTCTATCCATACTCAAAACTATCTATTCAGGGTGCTTAGACACTAGATACAGCTCTACGATGGAGCGTTTGATGAACAGCATCCATTTTTGAAGATAAGGAAAGTCCTTACAATGCACCATAACTATTGAAATTAATGGAGCTGACGCAGCATAAACTCTATAGTGTATAAGCACCCTTATAAAAAAGAGCCAAGTTGACTAGTATAAAAACATCACAAGGACGAGAAGCACTTCTTTCTTCAAATGTTAAATACATTGTGCAAGCTTAAAGAGGGTCAAGGCTCTGGTATTATGGTCCTGTTGAGCAGATTTTCATTCAGTGCAATAACGGTAGGTATGAATTGGCTCTCAGTCACAAAATCCCCAGCTATGATGTTGAGGGAGCCAGGATTAAAGCCAGGCTTCTGTTGCTTGACCCAGCTAAGTAACTCGGGATATGTAGACATCACCACATCCTTCAGTGATTCTGTGGGGTGGGAGCATATGTACTTCAGATCTTCCGTAAGATTGATGCCAGTCACAAAAAAGCCACCTGTTGAAAAAGGGTGTGCATTGAAACTGATGTTTAATTTCACTTTTCCAAGAATGACAGTTTTTTCAAGAAAATTTAATAAAAGCTTATGAGTTAATGTTTAGGGAAATATTTAGCTTTTCCAAAGATGATGGTCTTCAAGAGAGTCAAATAAAATTATAAATAACAAATAAATGATAAAAACAAGTGAAGTTAGTGTTACAGGAAACATTTCAGTTTTCCAAAGATTAGCAAGCTTACAAATTATATTTAGAGGAAACATTTTCACTTTTCTAAGGATGATATTTTTTTTTTTTATTAAGTAATAAAGTAATGAATAAAAGAAGTCATTCATTCATGGCATATCATTAAGGATTACCTGGCCGGCCATTTTGTTTTCTACGTTCAAATTCCTCGATCAGTGCTTCAGCCTTGCACTTGTTGGCCCACCAATAAGGTATATGAAACCACAATTCTCTGTGCCTGTTGACAATATTGTCCTCATATGAAACAATAACTTGATAACCCTGGCTCCATAATGTCCGTAATGTCACACGATCCTGACAGAAAAAGCAGAAGTATCTTTCCATAATGCATTAGAAATATATTTTTACTTATATTGTGTATATATACATGGCTCCTAAAGGATTATTAGGAACACCATACTAATACTGTGTTTGACCCCTTTGGCCTTCAAAACTGCCTTAGTTCTACGTGGCATTATCTTAACAAGGTGCTGAAAGCATTCTTTAGAAATGTTGGCCCATATTGATAGGATAGCATCTTGCAGTTAATGGAGATTTGTGGGATACACATCCAGGGCATGAAGCTCCCATTCCACCACATCCCAAAAATGCTCTATTGGGTTGAGATCTGGTCACTGTGGGGGCCATTTTAGTACAGTGAACTCGTTGTCATGTTCAAGAAATCAATTTGAAATGATTCAAGCTTTGTGACATGGTGCATTATACTGCTGGAAGTAGCCATCAGAGGATGGGTTCATGGTGGCCATAAAGGGATGGACATGGTCAGAAACAATGCTCAGGTAGGCCGTGGCATTTGAACGATGCCCAATTGGCACTAAGGGGCTTAAAAAGTGCCAAGAAACATCCCTCACACCATTACACCACCAGCCTGCACAGTGGTAACAATGGATGATGGATCCATGTTCTCATTCCGTTCACGCCAAATTCTGACTCTACCATCTGAATTTCTTAACACAAATCGAGACTCATCAGACCACGGCAACATTTTTCCAGACTTCAAATGTCCAATTTTGGTGAGTCTTGCAAATTGTTGCCTTTTTCCAATTTGTAGTGGAGATGAGTGGTACCCGGTGGGGTCTTCTGCTGTTGTAGCCCATCCGCCTCAAGGTTGTGGCTTCACAAATGCTTTGCTGCATACCTCGGTTGTAACGAGTGGTTATTTCAGTCAAAGTTGGTCTTCTATCAGCTTGAGTCAGTCGGCCCATTCTCCTCTGACCTCTAGCATCAACAAGGCATTTTCGCCCACCGGTCTGCCACATACTGGATGTTTTTCCCTTTTCACACCATTCTTTGTAAACCCTAGAAATGGTTGTGTGTGAAAATCCCAGTAACTGAGCAGATACTGTATACTCAGACCAGCCCATATGGCACCAACAACCATCCCACGCTCAAAATTGTTTAAATCACCTTTCTTTCCCATTCTGTCATTCAGTTTGGAGTTCAGGAGATTGTCTTGACCAGGACCACACCCCTAAATGCATTTAAGCAGCTGCCATGTGATTGATTGATTAGATAATTGCATTAATGAGAAATTGAAGAGGTGTTCATAATAATCCTTTAGGTGAGTGTTTAGTTCCCATCATATATTTTTTTGAATTGATTGATTGATACATACCATTATGGGGCAAAGTTTGGAATCAAAAACACTCTTTATAGTTGAGACGAGCAGTGTGTGACGCTCTTGATTGAGGTCAAGGAAGTGGCTAAATGAGAGGATGACTACCTCCTTTGGATGAACATCCAACCACTCTCTGATCTCTTTTAATACTTTCTGAAATAACACAATTCATTAGTTTGATTCAATCAAAAAGCATTTAGTTCTATTCTTCAAACATCAAACTCTAACAAATTAGAAATACACTGCACATATCAAAATACACAACAAACAGATACTGGGAAATGTTATGCTATATTTTAAATCATTAAACGCCTTGGCAGTCTTTTAAATGTAAATTTTTTGTTCGATTTTCATAGTCTTACCTCCACAGTCATAGTGGTATAAACACCATGGTAGAAGTAGAGATCATTTGAGCTGTCATTAGGCCTATGTGCTATCCTCAGGTCACAGTATCGCACTCCACAATCTAACTGCTCCCTAATGCAAGACTCCTATAGTAAATAATGTAAAGCACATTTATTAACAATGCAGGTGCAGTAAAGATAGTGCCAAACAGCTAGCTGGAGACAAACAATGTGAGTGAAACCATTGAAAGTGACATACCCGATATCCATATCTGTAAATATGTAACAGTATCTATATTGATTTGTGTCCAATAGATTTGGGACAATTCTCATCCATCAATGTTACTTTTGTCATAACTATTTCATCTAATTGTGCTTTCAAAGCTATCACAGTAGCAAAGCTGAGTCTTTGATTGATTTCTCCATGATAACAGACAGCAATGTACTGCCTCTCACGCTGATGCATTTCAGACTCGTGCTCTACAGGAATCTGCTGATGCATTCTAACATAAATTGGTCTATAACCTCTGAGAGGATCCCATACCCAACATAACTGCATTTATTTCAGCTTTTACGTGTTTAGCCATTATTGAGTTTTTGTTTTGTTTTTAAAGTGAGAAAGTCAAAATTGTTGAATATAAAGAATTTGATCATGCCTTCTCTGAATTATATTAATGATTTTTTGTATTTCAACATATGACGAACACCAAGGCTTTCAATGAACCCAGACAGTTTACTATTTGTTTGTGTAATTGACCAATTGTAAAATGTTTCGGTAACGCTTTTACAGTACAGTACTTAGAGTGTACTTACAGTGTACTTACCTAGAAAGTACTGGCTAAAATAAGGTAAGTACATGGAACAGGGGTAGGTTTAAGGGTAGGTTCAGGGTTCGTACTAGTTATCTACCCAGTAATTGTAGTTACTAAAATAAGTACATAGTATTTACATGGGTAACTGGACTGTAAAAGGAAGCGTTACCAATGTTTCCAAGTAATTTAATGGAAAAAATTACCCCCCTCCCCTATTAATAAAAATAATTATAGTTATTTGTAATGGAATATTATAAGGCTGCAATATAATTTCTCTTATTTGGAAGGCAAAACGTGATTAAATTTTAACTTCACACTTATTGCAGTTAACTCATATAACTGCAATTAGATCAAATAACCATAATCAGATCATAACTACGTACTTGTGCTATTGCCCATTTGTATACAAATGGCCTTATGATGGGTTTCATGTACTTGTCCAGCTTTTGCAACATATCTGGTTGAGTGAGGTCCACTGGAGAGCGGTCGCTTTTATCCAAGCAGTAGGTTATGGCATTATGGCTTCCTACAAACGACAACAATGTCACATTGACCATGAGCATTAATGGTAATGAACTAAACGGTCTAAGAGTTCCGTGAAGTTAAATACCTGGAATAGCCATGTAACAGAGAGGTGTATCCCACAGAGCACTGGGCAGATTGGCCATCCAGTTATCCATGGGCAGTTCACTCAATGACACTTGGCTGATCGCCGATGTCATCTTGGATTTCTGCCAAAATGTAAAAGTTGAGAGAATGTGTGTTGTATTTCATTCAACTTCAGTCTTAAACTTTGATAAATATCCCAAATAAACACAAAGTGACCACCCTGTTAAAAAGACTACCGCATAGTTAAAGGAATAGGCTAGTTAATGTAAAAATACATTTCATCATTTACTCACCCTTAAGTTGTTTCAAACCTGTATGAATTTCTTTAATCTGCTGAACACAAAAGAAGATATTTTGAAGAATGTCGGTAACCATTCTAACTAAAGTATTTTTTTTCCTACTATGGAAGTCAATGGGCTCCATCAACTGTCTGGTTACCGACATCTTTAAATATCTATTCTAAGAAATAAATTCATACAGGTTTGAAACAACTTGAAGGAGTAAATGATGACAACTTTAATTTTTAAGTAAACCATTCCTATTAACCAGAAAGTCTCCTTAGGTCAAGAAGCTTCATGCTGCTCATGGTCCACCATCTAGAGTAGACTAACGCCAAACCAGCAATGGAAATTCATTGTGGTTTGTTCATCAGGGAAAAGACCAGTGGCTATGCAAATACAGGATTTCATCCAAATTATATTATATATAATGTCCACTGTAATTAGTTACTAATGAGTTATAAAATATCAGAATTTACCAGGCTTTAAATGTTGTTTTTTAGTCCAGGAAAAATATTTCAGCAATGACGTTTAAAGTTCTTTCGGTACACTTGACACGCGAGTACAGGACAGGTTAAACCGGCTTCAACAGATTCCGACGCTGAAATACTCGGATGCTGCGAGGAAATGACATATATTCGTCCACTTCATTGATGCCCGGAGCACCATAGTGGTCGTGTAAAAGTGAGGTGGATGTTAAGCGGCGCTGAATTTGTCATTGGCGGCACAAGGTTGAACAGGGCAGGGTATCCACAACAAAATCCCGCGTTGATATCCAAAATAGTCCGGAAGACTCTTCTCCGTGTAATGATGAAATGAAACTTGTTTCAGAGTTTTACTTTCATTTCAATCATCAAATGAATATACGTACAACTGGAAGTTTCCATCATTTGTCCATTGAAGAGGTATTAGAGAAAAGAAATGATAAAACGGCGCACTTGACCACTGCATTCTCCACCCGGTCAGGCTGACACTTTCAGAAACGTACTACGGTGAAGGCTTGGGTCATGAATATTAATTACGTGACGAGACGCTTCGGCCAGTAGCACGAAATGATTTGCTGAACTTGACTTCTGAATATCAATGACGTAACGAGGCGTAGAGCAAAGTGATTTGCTGAAAGGTGAGAGACAACTAACAATTTACGAATGAAAACCTTCGCTCATGAATATTAATTAGGGTATTTAGCTGGACGCATGGAAGCGTCGTCGCCTTGCGTCATAAATATTCATAAACCTTACCCATAGTAGGATTCGTATTTTGTCATGAGAGCGGGCGAAGGAGTGGTTTAATTTTTACTTTATAATGAGACAATGGTTCAAGCGAGAAATGAGTGTGTCAGCACACAGCCATTCTTTAATACAGAATACATCTGGTTGGACAAGTTTAATTCCTTTTTCTAGATGGGACTGGTGATGCAGCTCCTCTCTGCTGCTGTGAGGGAACGCTAAACAGCTGACCTCAGTTGTAAGAGAAATAACCAGTGTTTCGCGATGACACAGGACTTTTTAATACCTCACAGCATCACCACAGAAGAGAAATCTCTATAGCACATTATTCAGGTAATTTATTTTCAGTTACATTTAACATCTTCAGGAAAACAACTATGAAAATGAAGTAGGCAATACAGCCCAATGGAACCTATTCATTCCAGCTGTGCATTTTCATTGTTTTCAATTTGACAAAGCCAACTTAATCCAGTTCACTATAACACAGTGACTCCAGTTAACCTTCCTTTAACTTCACTGAAATTCCATAAGAACAGCATGGAGTGGCTCCAATGGCTCCTTTGTCTTGTATTATGTCACAACCCCCCTTTAAAGGCAAAGTTTGGAAAACAAGACAAGATAGTACTTCAGCCATAGCACAATAGGGCTTTTTCACACTGTGAAAATTGTCGAACAGCGATAAGAATAGACTAATGTTCATTACATTAATACAGAACAAATTGCTTTCAGTCTTTGTCTTCAATCTTTCAGTGGCTTCTTAATCACATAACAGTTTCCATCAGTCAAATCTCATTCCTCATAATAGAAAAAAATAAATATATAAAGCCTCTAAGGTCAGCCAATAAAGGACAGTGTTTACTGAAATTACAGAGAGCAGATGGATCATTGCTGTGGTTTATCTAGTTCTTTATTGCTAAAACCAAGACAAAAAAGGTCATGTGACGCTTTATAAAAGAATTACTTAACAATGCTAAAATTAACTAGAATGTACATTTCCAGAAGAAAATGTGAAGTGGTGCTTGCAGTGGCAAAACTCACCACCCGGTTGCTAGGGTGTTCTGGGTGGTTACTACGGTGTTCGGTGTTGCTATGTGGTTGCAAGGGCATTATGGGTGGTTGCTAAGGTGTTCTGAGTGGTTGCTATGGTGTTGCTAGGTGGTTGCTAGGGTGTTCTGGATGGTTGCTGAGGGTGTTGCTAGGTGGTTGCTAGGGGTGTTCTAGGGTGTTGCTAGGTGGTTGCTAAGGTGTTCTGGGTGGTTGCTAGGGTGGTTGCTAGGGTGTTCTAGGTGGTTGCTAGGGTGTTGCTAGGTGGTTGCTAGGGTGTTCTGGGTGGTTGCTAGGGTGTTGCTAGGTGGTTGCTAGGGTGTTCTGGGTGGTTGCTAGAGTGTTGCTAGGTGGTTGCTAGGGTGTTCTGTTGGTTGCTAGGGTGTTGCTGAGGTGTTCTGGATGGTTGCTAGGCGGTTGCTAGGGTGTTGCTAGGCGGTTACTAGGGTGTTCTGAGTGGTTGCTAAGGTGTTGCTAGGTGGTTGCTAGGATATTCTAGGTGGTTACTATGCATTCATGGGTCTGTGACAAAAACTGTGGACGTAGGAGTGCGCCAAACTTTTTCCTGGAATCTAGAAAATTTTCATAACATTGTGGTCAATGGGGACATTTTTGGGCAGCTCCTGCCCCCCAGGGGTGCAACTTTTACCCCATTGTGAGGTATGTTCTTACAGAGCCTGTCAGCCTCTTCAAATGTGGTAAATCGCAGGCTTCTGTGAAATCCTCGCTCGGAGCTATGAATCGTCAAAGTTCGTCGCAATGTTAAGTCTATGGGATTTTTCGGCTCGATTTTTCACCCCTGGGCGAACATCGTATCCCCGATCGCTTGAGAAAAGTCATAGCACACCATTCCCGAATAATCCGCATGATTTGATGCCTCATGAGTCTGTGACAAAACTGCGGGAGGAGTAGCGCGCCAAACTTTTTGGCTGACTTAAAACACAATAGTAATAGTGTTGCCTTGCTTTCAGCAAGCACCACTAATTTATACTTTGCAATGTCGATGTTCAACAAAGTTCATTAATATTAGAATATAATAAACTATACTCATACGTACTTAAACTATAATTGCACTGACAATTAGCATACTGTAATTTACTGTAACATCAATCATGGGCATACATTTGCGAATAGAACTTCTAAATGAGCATGCTCAGAACTATAAATGTTATTTTACAGCTCTCTCTAAGCACCGAGGTCATGTTTTTTTGGCTATAAGGGCCATCAGACTGAACGTTTTTATCCTTATAAAAGCTACAGAAGTGGATGTTTCTTATACCTGCTATGATTTATATTTCTTTCTCAACAGAGCAAGTGCTGTGCTGTTTAACACTGTAGTCAAACTCAGCTTTTTCTTTAAACGATCAATAAGCCTTAGGCAGCTCCTAGCTAGCACAGCAGCCGCTCAACCAAAAGAATCAGTGGAGTCAGAAGATAACTTGGTTAAGCTTGAAAAGAACATCAGATGACAGTAGAGCTCAGCTTTATTTATCCATCTTTATCAATATTTAAGTGAAAATGTAATGTCTCCGGTAGCAATAATAAATGATACACTAGCCCACTCTGCTTGATCATTAAGAACTGAAGCAAGTTAAGCATAATCTGATTACTTTAAATGTTGGCACAGTTTTGGCGGTAAGACGCTTACATTAGCAATCAAAGATTTGAACTGTTCTGCAATCATTTGCCAGTAAGCACAATTTATATGACCAAACGAAACCCCTTCAGAATTCTCGCTCATTGTGTAAATCGACAGCAGGAGGCAGGTACAGCCTGAGGGAAACGCCATAGAGCACAGAAATTGTGGTTTCTGGAGCGAAGAAAATGATTAAAACTGGAGAACACTTCCATTTGGACTAGCCAGAGGGCCCCTGGAGAAGAATGAGGTTGAAGGAAAATGACAGACTAATTACTGCTTTAGAGCTTTACATGAACATGACTTGTGAACTCACAATTTGAAGTGGCAGATCCACTCTAATGTTGCAAAATCTCATGCTCACAACTGCATTTATTTGATTAGGGGGAAAGTGCAGTTTATACTGTATTTTTTTTAAATAGAGTAAATTTGCTGTATTTTTGAAAATATAAATATTTTTACTGTATTATATTGTCTTATTATCAACAAGAGTTGTGAAGCTGAATATTGTTGTGGAAACCATGATGCATTTTTTCAGGATTCATTGAGTTGACAATTGAAATTAAACAGGATTTATTTGAAATTTTTCATAACATTATGTCTCTACTGTCACTTTTGATCAATTTAATGTGTCCTTGCTAAATAAGTCTTTAAAAACTCTTTGAATGGTATGATCTTCCGAGAACCATACAAAATGTTTTATGAATTAAATTTTATTTATATTTATGCTATGTCCTCTGTAGTTAGTTATTAACCCCTTAGCTATCAAATTAAATGATTGTAATTCATGAAGGCTTTGAAATATATACCCAAGTTTGGTCTTGTTTTAGAGAAAACACTCAGCAGATTATTGCTGAAGTGAAAATATGAAAAAGTTATGGAAGTTTAATCAAATATACTGCACTATATATTTTTTTATTTTATATAAAATATATTTTACAAAATATTTATTTATTTACAAAAGATTTTTTGAGCTGCACTCTTGTCATAAATGTATCAATTACTCAAAACAGGGGTATAATATTTATTTAGAAGTCTTAGACCTTTCCAACGATATGTAATTTCATAATTAGATTAGGATTTATTAAAAATATAGTGAAGTAAAGTTAGGCATTCCGGTAGCGGGACGGTGACAGTTAAGGGGCTACGAAAATGACAAGATTATAAATGGGCAAAAACAATGCTTGTTTTTTCATTCACCAATCCATTTTTAGGGTTCAGGCTGATTTAACCAAACTTCGATTCTCAACAATTTTATGAAATATATTACATGATTTTATATACTTTTTTATATACAGCTATGGAAAAATTAAGAGACCACTGCCAAATCAGCAGTTGCTCTGGATTTATTATTTATATTATAAATAATAAATCCAGAGCAACTGCTGATTTGGCAGTGGTCTCTTAATTTTTTCCATAGCTGTATGTGTGTAAACATGGCCATAAATGGGTAGTCCCACTCTATACAATGTCTCTATACATTGTATCTAATTGTCTAAAATTAAAAATGTAATGATGGAAGTAATAACTTGGCTCCTATTTCTATTCACTTGTGTCTGCCCAAAATGCCTGATAAACATAATGTTTTTATAAACATAACGGACCTGAACGTTCTTCTAAGTTTGATCATAACAAACAACTTCAGATTTTTCAACTTCAGAAAGTCAGATTTAAATGATAACTACAAAATATGATCATATTTAAGAGTGCTAAATTTGAGAATTCATTAAATATGTTATTTTAAAGACCAAGGAACAGGAGTTTTCACATCTCTGAAAAGCCCTGAATGTACAGTACATCCTTAAAAAATATAATGTCCTCTTACAGAGGGAGCTCTATTTTTTAATAATTAATATTTGAGACCCCAGTGTATATGACTGACTCGGATGGACATATGAATGCTTTGCGCCAAAACACGTGTTGACTTGTTCTAAAATACTACGTCTCTCTCAAGCACATAAAAATCCATTTTTGCTTTATTATTGGTCCTTTTTAATGATCTTTAGCAAACACAAGAAAGGGTTCAGTGCCGAGAAATGACAGAAAATAGAGGAGTTAAAAATATAAAAAAAATAACTGTATCCTTAGAATTTACTCTAAATATAAACATCAAGGATTGACATATCCTTCGACACTCTGAAGACACATGGAAGACCATTTCAGTTGCTCACAACACTTTCTTTTCCAACTCAAGCATGCCAATTCTATCATTAGCAAAGACGTTAAAAAACGACAAAGCAAGCGGAAAAGAGACAAACGGGAACAGAAAAAAAGGCAAAAGTCCAACCAGACAAGCAGATCCTCAGAACAATCATCATTTGTCAGGTCAAAGTTCTTAAGTCTTTATTTATTTGCATAAGCATATCAGTAAGAAAGTATGATAATGTTTCAGTACGTGGAAAGCATCTCGACGTGCTCCACATCTTAACACAAACTACTATATACAGTCAAAAACGGAGGTTCCTTTTATGTACAGAAACACTGCTGCACGGCCCATAAAACCTACTTTACACGTGCTCTCATGAACTGAGTCCAAGTGGAGCTGCAGCAGAAACGCTATGGCTGGGTAGAGACACAGTGATATAAATCAGTCCACAAAATAGACCAATCTGCACTTCGGCAATCAGCCAGCAAGGAGATTTTGGCACGCCGCACTAAAAACCTTCAGCTGATCCTCAACAGAGGAAAGCAGAATCTGGCACTTCCAATTACCGCCGAAGGACTGCGGTAATTTGTGGCAGTGGGTTTCCGACGCTTTTGAAGATTGTCACCTTTGCACTGACGTTCTAGAGCCAAAAGACAGTTTTGCTCGGCTGGCTGACTTGACGTAGTCCCCAGCTTGACCTCTCTGGTTTTGCCCCCTCCCTCCCTGCCGGCACTTTCCTTTAGCCTCGGTCTCCGAGTCGCTGAGCTCTGCATCCGGGCAGTAACCGTCGCTCTCCTGGCACGCTCTGCTGCCCCCTAGCGGCTGCTCATTGGAAACCGGTTTGGAGAATCCAGAGGTCTTGCGTGTGTTCTTCTCAAAGGCCCGGAGGTCCTCAGTTCGTACTAAACTAACAGTGGCCTCCTTGAGAGATCGACTGAAGTGCTCAAGAGAGGGTTTGTGTAATCCACCTGATTGACCCTTACCTGAAATCTTGTTGTATGTGTCCTTCTCAGTGGGCATCTGGCAGGAAGTGTCTCTTTGGAGTACGGGCTTGTCCATAATGCCGTTGGATTTCAATGGCCGCGTTTTCTCTGGTTCAACCTTGCCCTTTCCCATTGGATGATTGACCGAGGAGGGCGGCATGTAGAGCCAAGGGTTTGCCTGATTGCTTTATGGCCAATGGGGGAGTCCCACCGTCTCGTCGTATGTAGATGGAGGCGGGCAAGAGACCGTTGGCGCGCTCCTCTATCCGCGCCCGTCCAAGATGGAGCTGTGGTTTGCCTAGTCCAATGCCTCCCTCACCGGTGTCATATACATTGCTGCTGTTATCCGGGCACAAGGGTCCATTAACAGATTTGGAGCTGGTTTTGCCATTGCCAAGCGACACTTTAGGCATTTTGAGTTTTAGGGTTATTCTGGGAGGAGGGTGGAACATGTTCTCTAAAGAAGAGGACACTGGAAGCCCTGATAAAAACAGAAGTCAGTCAGTCGGTGGTGCTAGACGGGTTATGCAAGATTACAGTTATCTTTAATTCATTGGATCTATTTGGCTGCATGAATTTAACTTGAACTTTAAAGTTTTTTTTCATACTAAAATTCAGTTACCTGCAGATAACTCTTGGTTAATGAGCTTGACATGTAGATTGAAAATTTGCTCCTGCGCTTTACTCTGGGACAGCTTCAGCTTCTCTCTTCGACTCACCATGTAGCACAAGTTTCTCACCTGACAAAAATGATGCACACAGACATAAAGATCATAACGTCAACATCTCACAACATGATACTGATGGTTTCAGAATGCATATATGCTACCATTCAAAAGTTTGGGATCAGTAAGAAGGTTTGCAGCCTTCGCGATTTCATAATCGCAATAAGCCAAATTGGTTTAAAGCTAGGGTATACGATTTCAAAGATTGTTCATTATTAATATCCTCGTTTATTTAGGGTTATTCTGAGAGGAGGGTGGAACATGTTCTCTAAAGAAGAGGACACTGGAATCCCTGATAAAAACAGAAGTCAGTGGTGCTAGACAGGTTATGCAAGATTACAGTTATCTTTAATTCATTGGATTTATTTGGCTGCATGAATTTGTTTGAAACATGTGTTTCATGTGTGAAACAACAGGTTGAAACATTTATTTATACTTTTATGTTGTGACGTGTGTTACATAGCTTTTTATCAGTTTGACAACTTGCTCATGCTGCCGGTCGGCATTGGCAATGTTAGCCGTTTAGCATTCGCCGACCACGGGTCAAAGTTATTATATTCCTAAAAGTGCTTGAATATATTTCAGTATGCCTAGCGGGTTTCTGTTCAAGCCGATCGGAATTTGAACAATATGCGCTGTGTGCTGCTATAACAATTACTCAAAACCTTAGAAGAACATTTCATGTGTTACTTGTCTTGCGTTGTTGACATGAACTCAAACGTGACATAGCTCAGGGATCAGGTAGCACAGAGGGGAGGTGTGTGTGTGTGTGTGTGGAGGGGCGGGATGAGTTTTTTTAAAACTTCCCTCCGTCTCAGGCTTTCTCGACCGATTTTCAACATCGTATACCACAGCTTTAAGCTGATCAAAACTTTTGAACTGTAGTGTACAAAAACCAACTGAACTGTGCATTCATTAATTTTGAACCACATGTAATAAGATAATGGTTTTGTGTACAACAACATATAATAACAGACTTAGAGCTGGGTCTCGTAACAAAATGTTCAATACTGATACCTTGACTTCGAATACCGGTTCCTGAATCGATACTTTTTTCGATACCAATTTTATGTAACCAGTTTTTTTTTTTTACATTTTTATTTTTTTTTTCAGTTTGTTGACTTTCACACTCAAATTTTGAGTATGTAAAAAAGCACCAATGCTAAAGTTTTCTGTTTCCTAATCATTTAACATGTATTCCTTTACTTCAATGAGCTCATTGTTTCTGCCTTGTCTTAATGCATTGTTTATCAATGAAACTGAATGAAAATTAATTGAAATGCATTATACGGTCACCTCTGATGATCAGATCACTCTAAATTGTAATTTAGAAACATTCATTTTCTGTAAAGCTGCTTTGAAACGATATGTATTGTGAAAAATGCAATACAAATAAATGTGAATTAAATTAAATATAGGTTACTGGGGGCGGGATATATGCCTCGCTGCCCTAGCACACTTGAAGCTTGCCGCAAAGCACTGGCGAAAGTAGCCAAATGATTATGGATGTGTCGGAGCAAGGATATATTTTAATTGTTTATTAATGAACAAGTGCTTAATAAGTGTGCTGGCTGCAAAAATGATTATGGCGATGCTGACTCGTCATTCCTGCAGTAGTGAATGCATGCGTCTATATGGATTAGTTAATCAAACTATATATTTTCTAATTGTTTCATTTAAAAGTAGACATATTTTGATTGTCTATAGGCCTATTTCTTATGTCTATGAGGCAAGTATCCTATATGCTGAGTTTCGGTTCATTTGTGACTCCCTCCAGTTCTTGCAGCCAAAGATGGATAAACTTTCTACATCTCAGGTGTCTGTGCGCTTATCAGATTTACCGTGTTACTGGTCTTAGCAGCAATTATCTTGTCTAAAATATTGCATTGCGTGCTTCTGGCAACGAGTCTGGCACATAGGTACACTTTGGATAATTTCCACATATTTTCTATCTAACACACACCAGCCTCACGTCTGATGAGCTACGTCTCTGGGCAGCCGCGTAAACTAGTGTTTTCCTTATTGTTTCAATGACTTTGACGAGATTAACCACTTGGGTACCAAAATTTGGTACCGAAAAACAAGACATGTTTCGATATTCGGTAGTACCGAGGCAATTCGGTTCGGTACCTAAAAAGTACCGAACTCGGTACCCAGCCCTAAACTAAAAAGGTCTTTACACAAAAAAGGGAAGAAACATGGATGATACAAGGAAAATTGCTCACAGCTAGAAAAAGACTACTCAGTTGTTGAACATTCCTAAAAAAAATGAAATCTCATCCATCATGACGGGAGTACCCACCCTCTCCAGGTCCTGCCGCAGGTGCATGAACATTCGCATTCGTGTGTGTATGCTGTCCTCCTGTGGTTGCTGCAGGAGGTTCTCTTCATCTTCTTTAGGTGGCAGCAGAGCCTTATTAAAGTTGCTTTTCCTCTTTATCTTCCAGAACTGAAAGATGAAATCCAGCAGGTAGAGCGGCAGTCCAAGGTCTCGGGCCACTTCCTCAGGATGAACGAGGGTGTAGAACTCCTCCTCCAGTTCCTGAAGCTTCTGCGCCCTCAAGCCCAGTTTCTCGGTCTCAGTCGGAGCTTTGTGACGGTCCGGACTCAAACCCGCTTCTCCTGCTTTAGGTTTACTGTGCTTCAGGCAGTATGATTTGAACTTCACCTCATCACCTTCATCCAGGATGGTCTTCATCTCCAGGTTTTGCTCAAAAGCACAAGTGACGTGGAAAGGGATGGTGCAGTTCTTAACCGAACACTGGAAGATGAGAGTCAGTGTTAAAAAAACGAGGACGGTTAAATCTAGAACCATTATTTTAATAATTGATTAAATTATTTCTTCAATTAATTTTATTTCAAGCATTTTACAAAAAAAACCCATCTTGCTCTGTTTTTCAAAACAATATACAAATTGAAGGCTATGAAAAAAAAGTTAAAATACAGATTTTATTTTATTCAAATACTTTCCAAGAGTTACCATTCTTATAAAAATTTCATGACTTGCCTAATAATGTCAATCATATACAATTCAAATTAGACTAACATCAAAATTCTATTGCATTCGATTTTACATTAGAGGAAGATTCTGTGCTAAATTTCAAATATCCAACAAAGCAATAATAATTCACTGTCAAACTATATTTCTATTACTTCTTTGCCCTATGCAGCGTTACCTGTATGCAGGCTCCAGTCTTGAGTTTACAGAGACTGCAGATGAGCGACCAGCGACTGGGAGGGATGTGAGACACTTTGGTGATGGGTTCCATCCTCTCCGGGCATGCAATGCTCACCTAAAAACAAACACACATTCTTAATTCTTACTTTCTTTAAAGATCCCATAAAATCAAAAGTGGAATTTTGCGGCTGTTAACTCTGAGACTATCTATTTCATACACTTAAATAAAACTAACAAATAGGAAATATGCTGACATAGGAAAGAAAGCTCAATTGCATTTATTATTAAAGAAACAACATTAAGATCATACAAGCATGATAACAAAGCTGGTGTAATTCCACTTTTGTGATGCACAACTTACCTCCGGTATCCAGAGGGCACAGCTTACATGAGCCCATTTAGTGCCAGCCCTGGTGGCCTTCATTGCACCTCCACTTTTGGGACACAGAAGGCACTGTGGGTTGATACCAAGAACACAAGTTCTGCACAGCCAGTTTCCAACTGGCACTTTCACAATGCCATAGCAGGCCTGCAACAAAATTTAAAAATAATGAAGTTTAAGTTCATAATACAATCATATACTATAGAAATATTACAAATACGTATTTTTCTTCTTATATCAGCATAAAAGGCTATATTCATGTCAAAAATACAATATAAAATCAAACTTATTGCATTAACATTGCAACAGAAACTACATTATCATTCAAAAGAATTGGGTCGGTAAGTTGTTTTTGTTTTTTGTTTTATGCTCACTAAGGCTATAAAGTAAAACTATAATATAGTGAAATATTATTAGTGCTTTCTAGTTTAATATATTTTACATTTGAGTTTATTCCTAAATATACTAATATAAATATATAGCGACGCTGAATTTTCAGTATCATGACTCTAGTCTTAAGTGTCGCATGATCCTTCAGAAATCATTCTAAAATCCAGATTTAGTGTTTAAGGAACATTTTTATTACAATAAATGTTAAACAGTTGTGCTGCTTAATTTTTTTTCAGGATTCGTTGATGAGTTTAAAAGTTTATTTAAAATCTAAATCTTTTGCAGCATTATAAATGTCTTTACAGTCACTTACGATCAATTTAATGCATTTTTGCTGAAAAAACAACAACTTTTAATTTCATAAAACAACAAAAAGATTTTACTAAGCTTAAACGTTTGAACATTATTTTAAATGATGCAATATTAAAAAAAAGTAAATGCGTTTTTTTTAAATCATAACACGATAATTAGACAAAAAAAGTCTTATGATATTTTTCTTGACAAAGCATCCTGCAGATTTTAGACAATTTACTGATGATATCAAAGGTCCCACCTGGTGCACACAAATGTTGCACTTGTCGCAAAAGACCATGTCATTGCCCTCCTCGCTGTCGGGTGAGCGACATACATCACAGATGACGTCCTCATCATACTCTATTCCCAACCCTTCCTCAGTCTCGATGGCGTGGTTCATGTTGTCATGGCACTGCCTCTCTAGAGCCTCCATCACCCGCTCCATCGTCAGCTCATCCACTGGCCCGTCACCTAAATGTAACATACAAAGCGCACTTTATACCTTGAAGTAAGTCATGACACCAAATCTTAAAGGGAAGACACCAGACAAGGCCTTGCTTTTACAGGCATCCCCTCTCTTACCCATCGCCCCAAGCTCTGCATTGAGCTGCTGGAGCCAGTATAGATCCATATCATCTAGGTCATATCTGCACATGGCCTCCGCTAACTCCTTAATGTTGACATAACCCGTCTCAGTAGAGTCCTGACTCCAGCACTGAATATATTTCCTCGGTTTTGTGAAGAGGACCTCCTTTGGCTTCTCTGCTATTATCCTACACACACAAAAATAAGTCATAATGTATCATAAGTCATCTTGTGTTTTTGTAAAATAAATAAAATAAACAGGGTGCACTTCGAGCTCACTCTGTCTCCGCAAAAATCTTTCTGGAACGCGCCCAAAAATTTAACTGTAACTCAGTAAATACTCGTCACAGAGACCAGAAAGATTTCTCTTTATGAAGCTGAAATTCTCTTCTTTTAAATGAAGCAATTTATATAAAACATTCCAAGTTGATGTAATCTGTATGAAAACAGAGAGATGTCATTCTTTTTCCTTTCACCTAATTATAGCGTATGACGTGTTGATGTGACCACGCCACTTGAGTGTGACGCCTGAATGAAAGGCTCATTATTAAAATTTCATGTGTTCTGTGGCCTTATTTCAGAAACTTTTATTTTTTTGTTTTTTTTAAATAACCACGCGTAAACAATATTCTCTCAAAAATAGAAACATGTACATGCATGTTGCTCACATATTATGGTAGCCCTGTTTGTGCTAAATATAGTGTAATTTCACCTGTGCCATTAATATGTTTATAAGCAACTGAAAAAAGCACAAATGTCAGGGCATGTCAGAACATCGGAAGTCCTAGAATGTAGGTTTTTTTGTCATACCCGCCCTCTTTCCGGTTACGGTGTCTCTATAGTAGAGGTAAGTGCCGGAGGTTATGCACGGCTTTGTGTGGTTTTAAAGTGTTTAGAGTATCTTTGAAGTGATTGCTGTAGCAGTCTCGGTGGTGTGCCCTGGGAGTTGCGTTAAGCGCTCATTGAACGCTTTAAGGTATGTCGGCTATTGCAATGTGTTGTGGTTTCTATGGTGTAAGTTGAGTTTTAATGGGGGTCATTGTGTGTTTTAGCAGAACATTTGCGAGTGCATCCCTGACATGGTGACCTGATTTTTGTGTGGTATGTATGATTTAGTGAATGTTTGGTATGCCTTGACTGGGGTAAATTCGTGTGTGATTGTTATGTTTTGTCTCCCGCGTTCCACGTGATGGTTAACTCGGGTCGCTAGGTTAAGTCTTTCTTGAATGGATATTTTTCTGTTTTCCATAACTTTTTTAGTCTGTGTTTTGTTTGTTTTCATTTCTCAATTTGGGTTATTTTGTTATTTCTGTATGGAAGTTGATCTGACCAGAGTGATTTGGGCCATAGTGGCCGTGTGGTGTAATTATCTTGCATTGTGTGTGTCCATTTTAGTACGTTGGGGTCCTCAATGCCGATGAGGTAGGACCGGTTATCTGTGCACCAACTGATTTGGATTTGGTCAACAATAATATTTGTGTCTGATACAATTTGCTGCGACTATTTTGTATTTGTATCGCACCCACTAATTTCTCTTTCTTCGTCTTTTTTTTTGTTCGAGCCAAGGCTGAGTGTGCCGAGGCTAGTCACTTGGGTGAAACACATTTGCTGCGAGTTTGGAACACCAGGGTTTGAACTCCTCTTTAGAGTAAGTAATGACAGAATTTTATTCACTAACCCATTTTTGTGTGAACTATCCTTTTATGTCGCATGCAAAAACCTGTCTTTGCTTGCATTTATTCACAGTGACATACCTCACAGAGGGCTGAGGGATGGTGTCTGGACTGACGAGCACTTGGACTCCTTTTTCCCATTCCTGCTTCCATGTGTCCGCCAACAGGTAATAATCCTCTGAAGTAATATGATGAGAGTCTGGCAGCTTCATGGCACTGATCAAGTCTTTTCTGAACACCTACAAGGTTGAATTAAGACCAAATATTAACCTGACTATGTGATGTGCCCTATTTAACAATAATAATTAAAAAAAAAACATTCTTAAGTCTGCTGATAAAAATCAAGGGTCCTAAAACAGGTTCAGGTATTATTCTTCTGTGTTTACCTCTGCTGGTTTCTTCTGAGCAGAGGCGGGGGTGCCCGGTTTGCTTCCATATTTGTTAGAGGAAAAGGATGTCGAGGGACCTTTATGACACAAGAAAGGAGTGAGCCAAGGATAAATATAGATTTTTGGTCCTTATAAAACTTGCACATAGATTCCGAATTTTGTGAGGCTCAGTTTGACTCACTCTCATTGTCTGAACTGTCACTGCTGCTTGAAGTCCTGAGTCGTTTCATCCTGACGTATCCTGCAATGAAAGAGAAGTCCAGCTCAAATGAGTCTTCAAATCAAAAACAGTTAGGCACAATGATTTCACCAAAAACCGAAACAAGAGATGTTTTCACATAACAGAAGAAGGGAGATAATAGTAAAATAGTAGTTTGATACTTTTATATCAAAACAAAATCGACAAAGAGCATAATGCGATATACAAAAACTGCCTGGTAAAAGTAAAGTAAGCAGACAATACCATGAACATGCAAAGCAACTTGAAATGCCATCACCCTGATCTCATTGAAAATGTTTAATTTACAATGTTACATTTAATTTACAGACTGAAAAACTTTTTGTGCTGTTTTCTGACAATTTGGACTTGCACTTAATTATGGGCATTTTGTTTTCATAATTAGACATATCATGATGTATCATTATAGGATTGTCTAGCAATATATTGATTATCGCATTATTGCTGTATTGTGATATTATCAGTATCCTGATCCGTGTATCATGCATCATATTGTAAAGTACCCTGTGATTCCCACCCCAAGTAGGAGCGACCTGTCACATGAATAATAATTCAGTACCATTTATATCAATGCCCCATTAAATGAGATTACCATAGAGGGCAGCTTTAATGGTTTTCATTGACTGTTTTTTTTTCACTTACCATAAATTCAAAGAGCATGCTACTGTTTTCCTCTGCTGTGCATTTGCCTCTCGCTCACGCCTGAAAAAAAGAATAAGACATCAGGAAAGGAAAGAACACAAAATTAGTCTAAATGAAAATGTGGGGTGGTAAAACAGGCAGTGGAGGTGAACAGGATGGACAGACACCCAGCAAAGCACAGCCTGTACTGCGATTTATTAGGCTCCAATACCTGACTGAGGGGCCTCCTTAAATAAATATTAACTTAGTTTTCTAGGAGCAATCGCAGCCAAACCATACATATGAAACTATGTACAGACACACCTTGAAAGGACAGCTTATATTAAACAAGCAAATTATTTTAAGTAAATTAAACTTCTGATCAGATTAAATCACACAGCCTTAAGAAAAAAAACACTTCCTTCTTAAAAGAAATAGATAGATTCAGGTTAATAAATAGAACAGCAAATAGATATTTTATTACTAACTAGTTGACTCATTTTATATTTTTTATCCTCGCATATTGTTTTGATATTTTTCAAAAAGCTTTAGCTGTCAGACACTTGGCATAGTAAACCTCTGGGAGAAGTTGCGTCTTAAAGGCTGCAATAGTCATAAAAACGCAGACAGGCATCTCTGACCATTGTGTAGCGACCTTTGAAAATATTGTGCAATCGTTTGAGTTGGTTATTTCTGTGGTAGTTTCCAGACAGAGTGGACACTATAAATACCAGACTGGATGAGAAGAGTCAAAATGGAATTTGCATATTTAGTAGCAAGTTGTTTTATATATAGTGAATTAAAGACATTGTGCTTCCTGAGGGACTCACTGCGCAATCAAAACGGATTTATAGAATTTAGAGTAATTTCACCATCATATATCAACCCTAAAACCTACAATAAGAGAGGGAATTTGTGTGACTGTTATGTAACAGTTTAGCATACAGGATGAGACATTGACTGTTTACATGCAGACAATTTTTGGATTATGGTCAGGTTAAGGTCACTATTCGGCTTTCTGAAACATTAGGAATAACCTGTTTACATGCGTGAGCAGAGAGAGTTTCTCCTGTATACATGGAATTGCAATATCCGGACAACTCCAGACGCAATATGCGTCATTTACGATCTTCTTCCTGTATCCAAAGCCAACAACAGCAGCACGCGGGTAATGAATAGTTCGGGGCAGATAGCGATCGCCTTTATTTGCGCTATGATGCTGGTAACGTTACGGAGCTCGCTCCAAAAGTATGCTCGCCATGTTTACTTCCGGTATACTGCACACAGATTTTTGTATGTGCCGAGAAGTTTCTCTACTCAAAAGACCAAGATTCCTTGCGAATAGAGCATGCGCAGAACACAAATCACTATGGGGAATGGGGATATGCCGATACGCGTTTACAAGTGATGCACCGATGTGAAAATTCGTGGCCGATGCCGATAACCGATATTAATATTGCTGTTATTGCCGATACCGATATTTACCGATGTCTATCTCTGTATAGAAAACACATAGCAAGGATTAGGGCTGCATCGAAATTGGTAAAAAATTACATTTTGTGATATTTTTATTTTTCTGTGATATATATTGTGATTTGTGATAAAAACTATTTCACCAGATTACTTGAATATCTCTATTTGGAAAGAATGAATAATTCTAGAATGACTGGGCTGGGGTGGTTTTGTCATGGAGTAAATCTAATATTAAATAATATTAAATATATATTTAATATATTATAATATTAAATTAAACTAATATTAATAGAATGTTAATAAATGTACACTTTAATAAATGGAACCTTATTGTAAAGTGTTTCCAATTTATGTCTCTTGAGTTCAGTGAAGGACAGATCAGTTGTTTTAACCATTCATTAAAGTGAACCGGTTCAAATGAGTCATTAGTTCGCGAATCGGATGTGTCATTAACGGAGCACGGCACATGTTGTGTGATTATCCAGGCAGTTTAGGACAATGCACTGAGTTTTGTCTCAACCTATTTTTTATAGTTCTCGACACAGAAAACATTTCATCACCCGGTAGATTTTTTTTGGTTTATTGAAAGTGTGGTTTATGTCATCTGATCTGATGTGTGGAAAGCTGTTCAGAGAAGATAAGGCAACGCTATTTTAGCACAATTCACAACCAGTAGTTCAGAAAAAAAACATGTTACCATTGTGTATTCTCGTCTATTCAGTCAACTCAATTCATAAACATGCGCGAGTGAGGGGGAGAGAGACAGTTTGAAGACGACGCGCGCGACCGGTGCTTTCACTCTCTCTCGTTCCCTCAGTTAAACAAGCGAAGCAGTCACTCATCTACATCACTTACCGGTCAAATATGGCTTTCGCGGGACAAAAATACGCATTAGGCTGACAGAAAACAGTGCGCCAGTTCCAGTCTTCAGGCGCTTGACGTTTAAACGGACTTGCGCACATCCCAGCCCCCACACTCAAATCTACACGCACGTCAAATACACAGGAATGATCATCGGCCTGTTCACATCGGCCCTATTTTGACATCGGAACGCAGACCGATGTATAAAAAAAATACCAAATCGGCCGATGTTATATCGCGGCCGATAACATGACCAAAAATTCGGGTTAGAAAAGGAGTATCCCAGGTATAATATCCCGGTTTTTAAAATCCAGGATATGAGCAAATTCAGGTTTTTGCCGGTGTTTACATGGCCATTCGCGGCCAGGTTATTGCTAATATCCCGGTTTTGAACGGGTTATTGGCTGCATGTAAACGTACTCATTGAGACATAAGTTTAACAACGTCTCTCATGACACTTTGCCGAATCTGCTCTGGCTGCGCACACACGCAAGATCGTGAATTTTTTTTTAGGAGGATTGGCTACCTTTATAGGCCTACATAGGGCTGAAGTGCCTTGGAGTGCGCAGCTTTGTATGATGTATTGATGTATGAAGAAGCTGAAGTCCACGGTCATTTTAGCGGAAGTGAGAGACTGTAGGTGCGTTCCATTCGACAGGGTCCCTACACAAGTGTTCACTGCTCCCTACTCCCTGAACACGGTATATCAGTTGTAGTGAACTTCACTGACTTCCTGTGAAGTGATGTATCGATGTTCCCTTATTCCCTATGCCGTTTGCAGTGCCCTTCGAACTGAACAGTGTTCGTTCCCTTCGAATTGGAATCTCACTTAAGATGGCGAAATACCCTGTGAAGTCCACTTCGCAGTCCACTTACGGTTCGAATGGAACGCACCTATTTGCTGCTGATTATATAAACAAACAACAAACTTGAGGCGTAATTACTATAAAGAGACCACTACTAGACAACTTCTGACTTAACCAATGGCTTGCGTTTGAGGAGAGTTTATCGGTTGTTTGCCCCAACAACAGTAGACGATGGTTTGGAAACAGTCAATGTTATCAATTCTCAACACACTTCACTTGGCTAACATAATTCTAGTTTGATCCTTATTAATACAATTATCAAGCTGTTATGGATTACTACTACTACTATACTAAACAAGAATTTCTAAATTAGATAAAATGTACATTTCACGTTTTATTGCACTGCAATGTCTCCAGACTAAGCACCTCTTCACTGCTCCATGAAGGACTTTTGTCGTGGATCTAAAGTCACATTTGTGACAGTATAACAGACTAGCTTTCAAACGCAGAGAAGAACATCTGCTTCTGACACAGTGCGTATGTTTTAAAAAGAAGCACTAAAATGAGACTGAATGGGTGCTTAAGATGTGTGGCTCTGCATTTAGAAAGGACTGAGAGTGGTAAACTGAAACAGTGAAAGCAGAAACAAATGGCTATATCACTAGCTTACCATATTGATAATTAGGAATAGGATATATATATATCGGCTCTCTAATTGAAATGTCTGTTGTTTGCCCATACAACGGTAGACGCTGGTTTGTTGGACTACGGACAGTGTTCTCAATTCTTAACACACTCCACTTGGCTAACATAATTCTAGTTAAATCCACCTAGAATGAATAAGTATTGTGTGGTTGTGCAAATAATTAGAAATGTTTTGTCAATCAAGATATCAATTAGGAAGATAAATAAGATATTTTTTCCTCAAATTTGCAAGGTTAAGGCAAACATGAATTTGTTGCAAGGGGAGACAATCTAATCTGGGAGGCCTTGCATTGTAGTTCAAAATGGCAAGAGAAAGACAGTCCTAAAGCAACCCCCACTCCTACTACACCACGATAAAGCACAATGCTCTGCCCAGACAGACCAGCCCACACCTCAACACTAACAAAACAGAGGCTGCTGAGAGCTATTTCACCAACACGCTCACCTCACACTGACCTAGTGTGCCAACAATCTGTCCCATCTATAGCGGAGGGGGAAAAATTTGATTCTTAGATGCATTGCGATGCGGACGGTTCAAAAACAATTAATAATAAATCATTATTTTCTAATAACGTAATATTGCCGGAACTCAAAAAGTGGAAATTTAACTGTAAATGTGACTGCACCTTTAGTGTTTTGAGAACATTTTAATAATATAAAGAAGATTTTGTGCAATGGAAAGGTTCCATGGTTTTAAATGTGTTTCATGGAATCACAGACGTCAATAAAGAACCTTTATTTTTTAAGAGGGAAAGATAGTGGAACTATTTATTTAGGCTATTACGGTATTCATGTAGATTTCTTAATAATTTTTTTTTTAAGTTGAAAACATGGTGGAAATAAGGTGTTTTTCTTTTATTGGGGCCATCAGCATAATTAAGGTTCTTGTAGGTGCCCCTGGAATTGGCTTTATGCACAGCTGCACTACTTCCTGAACTTAAGCCAGCTCCTTGTTTCCTGTCTGCCATTATTGGCCGAACTTGATTAATTCAGGTGTGTCTGATTATTGTTGCAGTGACTACTGATGTCAGGCACACCTGGATTAATCAATTTGACCAATAATGGCAGACAGGAAAAAAGGAGCTGGCTGAAGTTCAGGAAGTAGTGCAGCTGTGCATAAAGCCAATTGACAACAAAACTCTATTTATTGAACGATTCTATTATTAACAAATCTTTAAGTGAAATGATTCAGAAGATTCAACGGAAAACACAATTTCCTCCACCTAGTAAGTTAGTAGTGCCCAGACTACTTTATCTCGACACCTACTTAAATGCCTAGAGTTCATTCAGTAATGTTGCATTAAAGGAGTAGTTCTCCTATTCGAACTGGTTTATCAAAATGAACAAACCTTTCCCGAGTCAGCTCGTTAATTTCGTTCGTTGAATGAACCAAATGACACTGAAAAAAGATTTGTTCATTTTGATAAACGAGTTCAAACAGGAGAGTCACGAACGCGCATCACAGAACAGAGCAAGGCGACCATTTGAGCGTATAAAACTTAAACTTTGTTGTTTATTTTTTTAATTAGAGATCGTTTTGCTTGATAGGACTCTTATTCGTCGTCTGGAATAGTTTAAAGCCCTTTTGAACAGTTTGCAGTTTGCACTGAAAGAGTCTGTTGGACCTTGAGCCGTTTGCTTCAAACTGAAGAGCATTAACTTATATGGAGAAAATCCTGGAATGTTTTCATCAAAAATCTTTAATTTTTTTTCGACTGAAGAAAGAATGACATGGATATCTTGGATGACATAGGGGTGAGTAAATTATCAGCAAAAGTTTTTTTTTTCCTAAAAGTGAACTACTCCTTTAACCCTCCACCACGAGAAGCATAGCATTTCGCGCGAAGCAGTGGGGAAAACGGAAGCTCATCCCGCATTCCAACAACGATACTTCCGCTCCAAACTTCTGTTCACGGTGCACGCCTTCACAGTTAAACTTAATATTGATATCGTGTCATTTTAAATTAAAATGTACAGGATGCACGGCATTTCAATATATGTATTCGCTTTATCACATTAATCATTAATTGCGCTAATGCAGAAGAATATTCAAATATTCTTTATCGAACGAGGAGGATAAATACATTCCACAAGACTTTAAAAACAAAGTTGTCTGATAACACTGTTTATATGTTATATGAAAAATCTAGGAGTGAAATTATGCAAAAATATAGCGTCCATCCATAAACAGACTTAAAACAGTTCAAACAACACATCTCTGTATTAACATCAAACATGATGCAACGAGGAGAAATATACTTCGCGAGCTCTTGCGTTGTTAGGACTATTTCGCAGTTATGCCCATGCTGGGACAACATATCTAAAAGTTCACACAGCAAAATAAAGAATCGGAGGATAAACACAGCAATGCTTTCCTGTGCTGGCGTCCACCATTGCTGTATGCGCGAGGGTTTCTGACGGCCTTGGCGCCAAACTCGAGCCGCCCTAACGTTACATGACGAACACTCTCCAGTCACTACAATCCCTTCTACTGCCATAATGCCACTTCCTGTGTGTATATAACATAATTCAGAGCGTGATCGCAAACTTTAACGCAAATATATTGGTATCGCTGCTATTAATATAGTCCCAGTTTTGTAGTGTGGACGTAAAACCTTGCTCATAAAGGATCTGTATGAAGCAGCAGGCCCCGCTGCCTGGATAAACTGGCACACTGAACCCTGTGTGGAGACACGAGCAGTATTGTTCATGCAGCACCCTTACCTCACATCCGAAAAATCCAGTGTTTCGGGACGATCGTACACGGCAATAGACTCCACAAGGTTGTATTCTAGTCAGCAGTCCAGATGTGCGGCAAATACCCGTATTTTCGTTATTTTTTTTCTTGTCCCACTGTCAATATCCCAAAAGCAGAAATCACCCTCTCACCACGACACAACAGCTCTATTGTACTGCCCGACCGCTGGGTCCTAAACTCCGCCCCGTTCATGGCCTTACTGACTCAGAGCGCCACTATGGATGGCTATGAATTATGTAGTTAATGTAAAAAAAAAACAGAATCATGTAGCAATAATAATTTAGCTACCTACAAGCAGTTATCAAAGTATATAACTGTAGTCTGGCCTGGGTACCAGTTTAAAAGTTTGGAAACATTACTATTTTTTTAGAGAACACTCTTATGCTCATCAAGCCTGCATTTATTTGATAAAAAATGTGGAAAAAACAGCAATATTGTTAAATATTATTACAATTTTAAATAATGGTTTTGTATTTTAGTATACTTTAAAATATAATTTATTTTTGTGATGCAAAGCTGAATTTTCATTAGTCTTCAGTGACGCACAATCCTTCAGAAATCCTTCTAATATGCTGATTTAATACTCGGTTGTCATCCGTTTTGGAAAAAGTTGTGCTGCCTAATTTTTTTTTGGAATTTCTAGAATATTTTCAGGATTCATTGATGAATAAAAAGTTAAAAAGAACAGCATTTATTCAAAATATAAATCTTTTCTAACAATAAATCTTTACTATCACCTTTTTATTGCTGAATAAAAGTATTTTTATATATATATATATATATATATATATATATATATATATATATATATATATATATATATATATATATATATATATATATATATATTTTTTTTTTTTTTTTTTTTTTTTTTTTATTAAAGACCCCAAACTTTTGAATGGTAGTGTATATTGTTACAACATATTTATATTTTAAATACATGCTGTTCTCTTTTAAACTTTTTATTCATCAAAGAATCCTGAAAAAAAGTATAGGCTATCAAGCAACAATGTTTATAACTTTGACAATAAATCAGCATATCAGAATGATTTCTGAAGGATCATGTGACACGGAGCTCTGGAGTAATAGCTGCTGAATATTCAACTTTAACATTATATTTTAAAGTATATTGAAAAAGAAAACCATTATTTTAGACTGTAACAATATTTCACAATATTACTGGTTTATCTGTATTTGTGATAAAATAAATCCAGACTTAATGAGCATAAGAGACTTCTTTCAAAAACATTAAAATTAGTAATGTTTCCAAACTTGAAAATATATTTTTTGATAAATAGAAAGGTCAAAAGAACAGAACTTTTTTAAATTGATTTTTTGTAATAATATCTTTACGGTCACTTTTGATCAATGTAATGCATCCTTGCTGAATGAAAGTATTAGTTTCTTAAACCAGACATTTTAACAGTGTAGTGTACATATATGTGTGTTTAAGCTTGATAATTCTGATAAACTTGTGTAATTTGTTGTAGAATAAAACATGAAAGTCTCTTAATTAATGCTCACCACATATCCTTCCAGGTTGGCCAACATGTTGTTGTCACAACAATACTGAATCAGACTTTTATAGTAAATCACAATCTCTTGCAATCAACTCAAACTATTTACACCTATTAACATTTGCATTGACACCATTGATATTCATGTATGAGATGTAGTTCGGCTATGTGTCTATTTGCAGATGAAAAGAAATGAGACGATGGAACTTTAGACCAAAATGAATGTATTGACAAAACACAGCTTCTATTCAACTCTACAAAACTGTCTGGTACAAATAAGAACAGTTTAAAAATAATAATAATAAAAAAAGGTACACTGTGATTCTCATCCACATTTTTTTGGTCACAGAACAGTCTCAAAATGTTCCTACAAAAATAGAGCAGTGTTGAAGGAGGCAACCCCTTTTAGTAGTACATTCATCAGTTTGAACTTTTTGCATTCTTTTCAGAACAGTGTTACCGTAAAAACATATGTGAAGGACAAATGGCATTTGTTTGACATACTGACAACAAAAAAAAAACAACAGAAAATATAATTTGGGGACAAGCCAAAAACCAAATGCAGACGACAAAACAAACATGGCATTTGTGTTACATAAACCTGATTCAACAAAATTAATATTTCTGGCATTTGACATTATAACAAATGTTATTATTTTTAACAGTTATCCAGTATACACAAACTAAAAGACTATACAATAAGTAATGGAAACATGTATACAAGCCAAAGAGAATAAAACACAATTTCCAGCTCTACATTTATGGAAAAAACTAATTAAATAAATATATCTATATAATCAAATTCATTATTTTCAGCATAAGTGATACAATTGTCCACAGCAATGATTGATTATACTAAATTTCCAGTTCTCATTGATTTTGTTCTCTATCTAAAGGCACTTGCCTTCCTGATAGGATCCAAATAACTTAACTGACTATGGCCCCGTTTACACTTGGTATTAAGAAGCGTTTTGGTCAGATCAGATCACAAGTAGACGAGGAAGACACATACCCGTTTACAGCTGGGCCCGGTTTTTCAAATCGTTTAAGACGAATAAAATTAGTAATCCTTTTTTTTTTAGATCCGTGACCGTAATCCAGTTTGCTTTTGAGCCAGTTTTTCAAAGCAACATCGGATTGGATCAATCTGATCCAGATAGGAACTTTTCAGGATCACCAAATCTGGATAACTAGTGCTCAAACAGGATAGGAAATCACAATGTAGAACTATTACTACTACCTGAGCCCCTTGGAGACCCTAACCAACCTCCTGCATTCTGCCAGAACGAGCAAACAGGACGTGCAAATAGTTAGACACACTTTCTGATTTGGATTTGTTTTGGATTTGAAAAATCCGTGATTGCCAATCTTTGCATTTTTTTGGTTATTCTGTAATCAATGCATGCATCACTAATAAATATTCTAAAAACAAAAATATTTTCGAATTGTGATGAATTTATCAATTAGTGACAGAATAAAATGTATTGTTTTTGATTAATTTTGACAGCTGTTTGGGGGATTATTTTATTTCTACTTTGCTGTAGGCCTATACTGAAAGGCTGAATACAGTAAAGCCTACCTAATCACTGTAGTCTGACGGATGAACAAATAAAATTAAAACCTTATGAATGAATAGGATATCTTGTAAGATACTGCATGATCCAAATATAGTATTATTTAATTAATTCTTAAAGTTTTCATTACATTTTGGGCATGAAATCCATGCTGAATCCACCCTTCTGATGGGATCAGTTTAATCCACATTTTTTAATCAAAGTGATCCAAATCCTACAAAAAAAGTTTGGAAAAACCCAAACTAAAGGTTTGATCCGGATCAAAACCAAGATTGGATTGCGTGATCTAATCCGAATTATGTAATCCGTTTTTTCTTTTGAAAAACCCATTTTCAAGATTTGATCCAATCCGTTATCCAAAATCCTAGTGGGTTACTTTAAAAAAAAAAACGGGCCCTGGTGCCTCTTTTGTCCACTTTCAACCACTTCTGTCCTGATTTTTTCGAGGGGAGGATCTATGGGTTGGTAAATGTATGTTTTGTTTTTTTCAGATCTTTCGATCTAATGGAGAAAATAAGCTTGACAATTTATATATGAACATGCCCAGAGACAAAGGAAAAACACATGGAGAGCAGCAGCTTTCGTTTCTGCTTTGAAAGCCACAAGACCGCACCGAACGTGGGGTAACTCTTGGTAAGAGAACATGCTTGGTAAGTTTTTCATCTTCAAAACAAACTTGGGTCTCCAGCCAAAGTTTAAATCCTATCTGGCTAGCACGCTTCCCATAATGTTTACGCATTAAGTCAGTAGGCGGAGAGAACAGGGTCTTTTGTGGCAGTCCGATTTCTAACACACTCGAACACATGAGCATTTACACTAGTACGAAAAGCAATCCGGTCTAATGCCGTTTTCGACTACCTCTGGAAGTAGTCGAAAGTGGACAAGCTCAAATGTTTTAGACCTGTAAACCCTGTTTACACCTGCATTAAGCGCATTTTAATACCAAAAGTAAACAGGACCTACATGTCGGTTTCATAGGCATGATGTCAAATTGTCAGATCACAGATCAAACTCATCTGGTAAGAATAAATAGTGGTTATAAACACCTCAAGATAGTGAGATATCAGTGGCTTCGCATATTAAGTTATGTCATATCCAATTCCTTAAAATGACAAAACCAAACGAATATAAACCCACATTAAGGTAAGGTGTCCCTTTGCGCCTCTTTCACAGTCCCATCTGTGCATGTCAGCAAAGTTGAAAAAGTTGTCGACATCACGTGATGACGTATGTTTGCTCTCAGAAACAAATACCTGCAAGAAAAGCAGCAGATAGCATTGACATGAGAAGCAGTGTTGGGAAAAGTTACTTTTAAAAGTAATGCGTTACAATATTGTGTTACTCCCTAAAAAAGTAACTAATTGTGGTACTTATTTACTTTTTATGGAAACTTTTCCTCGATTTGTTTTTTAACAAAATAAAAAGTTCTAGTTTTGACACCTCAGCACCTTACTCCAAATTATGAGTACGAGAGGCGTCAGTCAATAAATTGGAAACGAAGTAACTCGCATTACTTATTTGAAAAAGTAACTTACATATTTTGTTGTAAATTTAAATGTAATGCGTTACTTGAAAAAGGTAATCTAATTATGTAACTCGTGTTCAGCTTCCTGTTAAAATTACCTTAGTCCCATTAAACATTTCATTGACAATGGATCGACATGTCTCCACCACACCATCTCCGTTCAGCTCAAGGGCTACCACTGGACCTGCAAGAACAGAGATCGTTGTGTTATAACATTTGTAATTGCAAACGGACAACATTTTTCCCAAGAAATTTTGCATGTTCTTTTTTTGCTTTAACGCAATGCATTACAACACCTTTGGTGATCCACTCAGTGAGGCTCTCTGCATTATTCTGGAACACTCGGTTCACATCCTCAGGGCGCATGGAAACCTCTTTGGTCTGAATGAGGACAAAACCTTTGCCGGTCACCTGCATTTACGTGGATATAGAAAAAAATTTAGGTTAGAAAATGAAATTTGTAAAGGATTTGTGTTTTGTATTAAGAAGAATAAACACATAAATAACTGATCGCTGCTATAAAGTGGCAGATTTCTAAATGAAGTCAGTGACAAACAGGTCACATGACAGCAAAGACTTAGTCTATTTCTGTCTCTTCCTCATATTCGGTTAAGTACAGCTAGATTAGATCTAAACGTTTGCTGCTACTTCTCAGAACTTTTTAGCTTGACTGAATAATACAAACCTGTTTGTTTTAAGACAAAAAGTGCAATATTGGAACTAGTGAAAACTAAGAATAAAACAGGGTTGATTTTATGCAGATATTAAATATTGTGAATTCATAATGTAAGTGACTAACTTTGGCCATTCAACTTTTTATAATATGTTGTTTTTCTGTTCTAAAAAAGTATTTGATAACACTTGTACATAAATATGCTTTTAATAATGGGTTGATAACTAAAAACATGATTCACTTATAAGTACACTATACTTATTATATGTTTTGTAATATAAAATATTGAAGTGCTTCATATATTTAACTGCTTTATGGCTTTAAGCCACAGGGCAATTGCACTTTCGAATTGAACTATGACTGAGGCAATTCTGTGTATTGTCAAATTGGACCCTTATAACTATGAAGCAAAGCTTTGCCTTCCTGTTTATCCCAACCTCCTTTTGGTAACACAAAAAGTGATCAGACAATACAGGAGCCCACAACTAAAGATATTTTCAGCAATCAGTAATTTCCTTAATTTACGGATTAAAAAACTAAAGGAAGCCTGTGTTGAATTTTGCGGGCATCTACAGCAGACAAAAGATGGATAAGTTACAATGTGAAGTGGGAACAGTATACATCCCCTTTTCTATATATAGGTGGAGTGACTGAAGAAAGCTAAATTAATTTCAGAAATTAACATGGAAAACTGACTATGAACAGCATAAATGCAAAGCTTTTCTTTACAAATGCCACATTAGGAAATCTTTGATTCACTCCTGATTAAAATCCAGCTTGACTAACTTCAAGCTTGGAACAAGAATAAAATATGCTGCACTATGATGTCAGTTTGTAGATCGCCCAATGTCGCAACCATGAATGACAATGCTACAGCATCGACTCTATCAAATTAGGTCTAACCTCATCAATAAGCTTCCGGGCATTAGCAGTTGTGTAATCCCCAGAAAAGAAGACAAACAGGCAGGACTCTTCACTCTCTTTACGTCGGCCTCCTTTGGTCATGGGCACTATGCTCCGACTTGCTTCAGACGAGATTCTCACAGACTTGAATTCTGACTCAGGGTCTGGTAGAGGCACGTACTCCTGGTACGAGAGCAGCATCTTCCGGTAGGAGACTCCCAATCTGGTCTCAGAGAAACAGGTGTGAAGTCATGAATATTGCTCCAGTTGTTGTTAAAGATGCTTAGGCCTGCATCTTTAAAGTGGAAAGCCAGCTCAGGGGTAGTAATACTGGAAGCAGCCAAAACTTCATGCCCGTAGAAGACTCGATGATGGGCTGGGTGGCGCAGCACAAAAACACGTCCATTTTCTTGCAGTCTCTGGTGCGGAACTGCTGGCAGGCCACCACACACTTGATATCTTTGCAGTCTCTGAAGAACACACTGCCTTTAACCGGACCCAATATAATGCGGCAGTTCACACAATCGTCAATGGTAATGGTCGCTGAATGGTCGAATACGTAGATGTTACAGTTCTCACAGTCCTGAATGACAAACTGCTGGCCATTGAGCTTGCCTGGCAATCTAACCCACAGTCTCATTCTTAAGGCCTGTCAGCATGAAGTCTTTGGGATCAACCTGCAACAAAAGTCCAAACATGTCAAGGTCAAAAAAATGGAACACTTAAAAAAAAGTGATAAAACCATTATCATATCAGCTATCTTTGCATCTTGGTTCCTTTCACAACAAGATGTAACAGGGTGCATGTGTGTTTATTAGTTAGACATTTGATGCTTTTATCCAACTAATTCTTCTGTTATTTAGTGGGGCTTGACCTAGTACATGCTTTAGAACAAACATGTAACCACAAGTATTTAACCTATAAAGCCTACTGAACCTATAAATAACTTCTATAGCCTTGTCTAATGTCTAAATTATCAACAAAACTGGAAGAAAAAAATCTTCTAGCTCCTTCTGCCCTTTGATTGACAACTTCTCCCCACCACCACAGTCCAAAGACATGCAGGTTCGGTGGATTTGGTTGTGAATGCGTGTGTGTTTGTGAGTCCCAAGCCATATAATAAAGAGGGTTAGGTAAAGACCTAGGAAGTGGCAACCTACCCCTGGAAAAACATTGCCAAGAAAATCCAGCAAGAGTCGGATTTGACTGAAATGGTAATAAGGATTGACCGATTTATTGCTCAATCATTATTGCATTATATGTTTTGCTCTTAAAAGTAAGTTTTCATTTCTTGCTGACCAGCTAAAAATCCATACAGTAAACATCCAAAGGCTCTCAAAACTGCAAGTTACTGTCCGTCCATATTTAGCCCCACTTACAAAATGAAAAGTGCTATCAAGTTAGATGACTGACTTTTTCGAAAATACTGTATCTTGTGGGGCCCCTCTGGACCTCACAATGAGTAGTAATGCTACAGACCATATGAGAAATCTGACTGTTGGACTTGTCTCGTGCATTTATTGGCTTAGCAATCTGCATCTCGAATACATCAATCAGGAGGACAATGTTTAAACATTATAGATTCATTCTTTAATAGCTCTCAAAGCTTTGTAATGGTTTTGCGCGTCTAAGGGGCAGACGGACACTCCCACCCTCCCTGTTCCTCCTCAATATGGTGTCATGCATGTTGATGGCGACACCACTTACTGCGCTAATCCGTAACACAGCGTTATCTGGGCACGCGCCAGGCAAAGAAGTTACGTGCCTCGACTTTAAGCCGATAATAAGCTCTGTCTATAATTTTACCATAGTATGTGAAAACCTATGACCGCCGAGAGACTCTCGTATCGATGGTCAATCGAAAGCAACAGTCAGGCAGTCAGTCAAAAACGCTGAACCAAACCCTTCGCTTGCGTGATTACGCATGTAGTGAACGGCTTAAAATGGGCATTAACGCAGGAGAATCGAGCTAACGCATATGATAATAGCCATTTCGGATGGACATCAACATTCCAATCTGTATTAAAGAAATGAAGCAGAAAGTTATAATTCCTAACAACATCAAGCAACATTATACCCTGTCATCTTAACGTAGCCAACAGTCTGAGCGAACAAAAACAGGTTAAATGCAGCGTCGTATACCTTTTCTCGTTTGTCCCAGCTGTATCGCTTTGGAGCCTCCTGGTTGCTGTTGCTGCCCAGCGCAGTGTTGTTAGTTTCGGGAGGTCATTGCCCGTAGTGCTCTCGTCCCCCAGTGGGCAAAGCAGTTTTTTTAGGAGATTTTCTCCGAGATTTTTTGGAGAAGAAGCACCCCATTTATTTACGATATGTCAGTGCGCCCCTCCTGTTGTAAATACCACGCGTTTCTGAAATACTCTCGATCAGTCGCAGTAGCGATCCGTCTCCTCTCACCCTCGCAGAAAGAATCCAAGAACATAAACCTGCGTGTTTTCCGTTTCCTTGAATCTCGAATCAGCCAATCACTACAGCGGAACGCGTTACTAGGTAACAGCGAATCAAAGCCGAGCAATACGTAACTGAACGAAGTACATCCGC